>WNWK01019221.1:0-17500 GCA_009830355.1 Cherax destructor
AATATTCAACACGTCTATCGAAACAGGGTGACTACCTGAGGTATGGAAGACAGCAAATGTAGTCCCAATTTTTAAAAAAGGAGACAGACACAAAGCATTAAACTACAGACCAGTGTCACTGACTTGTATAGTATGCAAAGTCATAGAGAAGATTATCAGGAGAAGAGTGGTGGAACACCTATAAAGGAATGAGCATATCAACGACAGGCAGAACAGCTTCAGGGACGGGAAATCCTGTGTCACAAACCTACTGGAGTTCTATGACAGGGTGACAGCAGTAAGACAAGAGAGAGAGGGGTGGGTAGACTGCATTTTCTTAGACTGTAAGAAGGCGTTTGACAGTTCCACACAAGAGATTAGTGCAAAAACTGGAGGACCAGGCAGGGATAACAGGGAAGGCACCACAATGGATCAGGGAATACCTGTCAGGAAGACAACAGCGAATCATAGTACATGGCGAGGTGTCAGAGTGGGCGCCTGTGACGAGTGGGGTTCCACAGGGGTCAGTCCTAGGACCGGTGCTGTTTCTGGTACAGGTATTTGTGAATGACATCACAGAAGGAATAGACTCCAAAGTGTCCCTATTTGAAGATGTGAAGTTGATGAGAAGAATCCAATTGGATGAGGACCAGGCAGAACTACAAAGGGATCTGGACAGGCTGCAGGCCTGGTCCAGCAACTACCTCCTGGAGTTCAGATGCAGACGGAGTACAGTCTAGGGGGCCAGAGACTACAAACCTCACTCAAGGAAAAAGATCTTGGGGTAAGTATAACACCAGGCACATCTCCTGAGGCGCACATCAACTAAATAACTGCTGCAGCATACGGGCGCCTAGCAAACCTAAGAACAGCATTCCGACATCTTAATAAGGAATCGTTCAGGACCCTGTACACTGTGTACGTTAGGCCCATATTGGAGTATGCAGCACCAGTTTGGAACCCACATCTAGCTAAGCACGTAAGGAAACTAGAGAAAGTGCAAAGGTTTGCAACAAGACTAGTCCCGAAGCTAAGGGGCATGTTCTACGAGGAGAGGTTAAGAGAAATCGACCTGATGACACTGGAGGACAGGAGAGATAGGGGTGACATGATAATGACATATAAAATACTGAGAGGAATTGACAAGGTGGACAGAGATAGAATGTTCCAGAGATGGGACACAGCAACAAGGGGTCACAGTTGGAAGTTGAAGGCTCAGATGAATCACAGGGATGTTAGGAAGTATTTCTTCAGTCACAGAGTAGTCAGGAAGTGGAATAGTTTGGGAAGCGATGTAGTGGAGGCAGGAGTGGGAAGAGTGACCCAGTAGAGGCCAGTGAAGAGGCGGGGCCAGGAGCTGTGACTCGACCCCTGCAACCACAACTAGGTGAGTACAACTAGTTGAGTACATGTACACACACACACACAACCACACACAGACACACCCACACACAGACACACCCACACACAGACACACACACGCACACCCACACACACGTTCCACGTTCAAGACTCTGTACACCATATACATCAGGCCCATAATGGAGTATGCAGCACCAGTTTGGAACCCACACCTGGTCAAGCACATCACGAAATTAGAGAAAGTGCAGAGGTTTGCAACAAGACTAGTCCCAGAGCTAAGGGGATTGTCCTACAAAGAAAGGTTAAGGGAAATCGGCCTGACGACACTAGAGGACAGGAGGGTTAGGGGAGACATGATAATGACATATAAAATACTGCGAGGAATAGATAAGGTGGACAGAGACAAGATGTTCCAGAGAGGGGACACAGAAACTAGGGGTCACAGTTGGAAGTTGAAGACTCCTATGAGTCAAAGGGATGTTAGGAAGTATTTCTTCAGTCATAGAGTTGTCAGGAAGTGGAATAGCCTAGAAAGTGACGTAGTGGAGGCAGGAACCATACATAGTTTTAAGACAAGGTTTGATAAAGCTCATGGAGCAGGGAGAGAGATGACCTAGTAGCAATCAGTGAAGAGGCGGGGCCAGGAACTATGACTCGACCCTTGCAACCACAAATAGGTGAGTACAAATAGGTGAGTACACACACACACACACAGAATGCTAAATTAGTTTAGGGTAAGATGTGCAAAAGTAACAAAATATGAATTTGCAATGAAGCCCACCTCAAAGAAAATAATGGCAATCAAATCCTCCAAACACCAAAAGTGGTGTCTGATGCATTGATGCAACTAAGGTCTGCAGATTTTCTATTGTCAAGGTATAGGAGTTAGAGAGATATAAGACACAGACAGCATACCACTTGTCTAAATTAACTTGGACACAGTCTCATTTATGGAATATCAATATGCACAAGAAGCACACTTTCAATGTATAAGGAATCATAATATATATCAACACACTATAAAAGATCATAAGCAGATACAGGAAGATGAATGAGTGTCTGATGATACTGAGTCTGATGATACTGAGTCTGATGATACTGAGTCTGATGATACTGTGTTCTAAAGATACACACAAAAACTGGGAGATCAAAAAAAGCTCTCCCTGCTTCTTTGATAGTAAATGATAGAAAAGAAGAAAAGACAATTGTAATGAGATGGGAGTAATCAATCCAAACCAGCAAAGTCAAGAAGCATTAACAGAATCATGTGTGGGAAGATGAAACACAAACCAATGAAGTACATGAGATGAGAATGGTGATAAGGCAAGATGGAAGAAGAAGCAAACAAGAAGACAGAAGTTGCAACTTTCACTAGGTGTCTCATTTTATAATAAATAAATAATAAATTTTTATTTCATTGCAAGTTTACATCGAGATTTTGTTATTACAAACATGAACTGAAGTGCAAAGAGAGCCACTAGCATGCCATAGCATTAAGGGCAGATTAATCTAATGGCTTATAGACTACTTAATACTAGAGAAGTTGATTGAGTTTGTTTTAGTTAAACATTTGCTTATAACAGTTAATAAATGTACTCAAATTACAATCTGGAGATATTACATTGTGACAAATGTTTTGTAGGATGGTTACATCAATAGTAAATATTGAAATTATATTATAGGAAAATAACAGTGAGCATTGGTGAAAGTAATTTACAGTATGAGTATTTAGTTTAGGGTGAGTAGGTGGTTTTTGAGAAGAGTTTTAAATTGATGTTCAGACCAGATTATTTTAGTATTTACTGGTAATGAATTCCAGAGTTTGGGGTCCTTTATGTGCATAGAATTTTTACACAGGGTGATATGGACACAGGGTATATAAAAAAAGTGATCTGTGTCTTGTGTTATGGTCATATGTCCTATTAAAGTTGGTGAGGAGAATTTTGAGTGGAGGGTTTATATTAGAGTGTAGAGTTATATGTATGTAGTAGGCACAAGAATAAGTGTGAATGTTCTTTACGGTGAGTAGTTTTAGGCTTTTGAATATTGTTGGAGTATGCTGTCTAGAGTGGGAATTTATCATCATTCTGACTGTAGCCTTTTACTGGGTTATGATTGGTCTAAGGTGATTTAATGTTGTTGATCCCCATGCACAAATTCCATAGGTGAGACAAGGGTAGATGAGTGAATGATATAGTGCAAGGAGAGCTGATTGAGGCACATAGTAGCGTATCTTTGATAGTATGCCTACTGTCTTTGAGATTTTCTTGGAAATTTGTTGTATGTGTGTTTGGAATTTAAGGCTACTGTCAATGTGGATTCCTAGGAATTTTCCCTCTGTGAGTCTTGTGATGGGAGAACCATTGAGCGTTATGTTAAGTGGAACATTTGTGGCTCTGTTTCCAAACTGAATGAAGTAGGTCTTGTCAGTATTGAGAGTAAGCTTATTAGTCATCATCCAGGTTGATATTTTCTGTAATTCAGTATAAACAGTGTTGGCCAGTATGACTGGGTTTGGGCGAGAGAAAACATATGTAGTGTCATCTGCAAACAATATGGGTTTGAGTAGTTGTGATGCATTCGGTAGGTCATTGATGTAAATGAGGAATAGGAGTGGTCCTAGGACACTTCCTTGTGGGACACCGACTGTAATTTGTTGTGTGGAAGAGTTGGCTCCATTTGTGTACACATATTGGCTTCTGTATTTAATCTATTATTTAATCTGTATTTAATCTATTATTTATTGTAAATTCCACTGTCATTAATAACTATCAAGTCTTTCAGCACCCATCTTCCGTACTTTCTATCAAGCCTTCCTTCATCTCCCTTATATTATTAGAAATATATACTATCTAATCATATTTGTATTGTAACTTAAGTAACCAGTACCACTCACTCTGCTGAACTTAATTATATTTTGGTCTTATGATTTATTTCATGACTTAACTAAGAAAATTTTTGGTATAGTATAGGCTAAGTTATGCATTCTTCGGGTCTTCAGTTTATTGTGCAGTGGACCCTCGGTTTTTGTGATTAATCTGTTCCAGAGAGTCTGCCAAAAACCGAAATTCACGAAAACCAAAACCATTTTCCCCATAAGAAACAATGTAAATCCAATTAATCCGTTCCAGACACCCAAAAGTATTAACAAAAAATTATTTTTTCACAGATTAAATATAGATTTACATGCAGAAAAGAATGACAAATCAATATTAAGCAATAGTAACATCACATTTACCTTTATTGAAGACTCTTCTTGGTGTGAGAAGTTAGTATTGTTTGGAAGGGGAATCCCCTTCCATAAAGACTTTAGGTACCGTGTCCTTATCCGGGGTTATGTCCCTTCTTTGTTTTTTAATGGCACTAGGACCAGCTTGAGAGTCACTGGATCGGTCGCTCAAAAAATTGTTCCAGAGAGCTCTGTTTTTGGCGTCTATTTAAGATTTGCCTAAAATGGGACAAGGCACTGTCATTGTACATGTCGCAGACACGGCCTGCAACAGCTTTGTTAGGGTGATGTTCCTCCATATATGTTCGCACCTCACTCAACTTTGCACAAATGTCCTTAATCTTTGAAAAAGGCATCTTCTTCCCTCTCTCTTCCTCCTTCTCTGAAGCAATTTCGTCAGCTGTGCTCTGTTACTGTTGCAGATGAAGGTCTTGCAGCTCTTCAGTGGTTAGCTCTTCACTGTGGTCCTCCACCAACTCTTCCACATCCTCGCCACACACATCCAACCCCATGGAATTCTCCAATGCCACAATACATTCTACAACAGCCTTAGGGTTCACAGGGTCAGCCTCAAACCGTTTCATATTTTTCTATGATTTCTTTCTTTAATTCTATCGTGTTTCTCACCTTCTTTACCAAAGGGCTGGCACTAGGAGCTTTCTTTGGGCCCATGGTGGCATATTTAGCAGTTGCATGCACAAAAAACAATGGATTATTACAAAATGTTTTATATGAACGTGGGGGGTGATGTTCACTTGCCGAGAAACAATGCCAGACTGACTGAATGCACCTGTGGGAGGCTTTGTGTGCGCGCGGCCACTGGGACACATGTTTTGTACGACCGCCGAAATCCAAGGGAAATAACGAAAACCAAGGCTATATTTTGGTGAAAAAAGTTGCCGATAACCAAAATTCATGAAAACTGAGACTCACGAAAACCGAGGGTCCACTGTATTTTGCATGCAGTAAAACTGAAATTTAGATAAGTATCTGCATTTGTATTTGACCAACTTTAATAATCTCCACAAAAGTTACAGTAAACTGTCTTAATTAAACTTACATCAAATTGATCTTGCAAAAAATTCCACTAGTAGTTTTTTTTTCTTTTTCAACAAGTTGGCTGTCTCCCACAGAGGCAGGGTGACCCAAAAAGAAAGAAAATCCCCAAAAAGAAAATACTTTCATCATCATTCAACACTTTAACCTCACTCATACATAATCACTGTCTTTACAGAGGCGCTCAGATATGACAGCTGAGAATAAGTCCCTTCCAACTGTCAATATCCCAGACCCCTCCTTTAAAGTGCAGGCATTGTACTTCCCATTTCCACGACTCAAGTCCAACTAATCAATTAACTGGTTTCCTTGAATCCCTTCACAAAATATTACCCTGCTCACACTCCAACAGCTCTTCAGGCCCCAAAAACCATTTGTCTCCATTCACTCCTATCTAACACGCTCACACATGCTTGCTGGAAGTCCAAGCCCCTCGCCCACAAAACCTCCTTTACCCCCTCCCTCCAATCTTTTCGAGGACGACCCCTACCCCGCCTTCCTTCCCCTACAGATTTATATGCTCTCCAAGTCATTCTACTTTGATCCATTCTCTCTAAATGACCAAACCACCTCAACAACCCCTCATCAGCCTTCTGACAAATACTTTTAGTAACTCCACACCTCCTCCTAATTTTCACTAAGTAGTAGTTATAGTATGTTATAATTTATTTTAAGGCTGCCTGAAATGCTTTGCATAACAAGGGGCTTTCTATAATGTATGTCAACATGATCACCTTTTTTGAACTAACTGTATACCATTCTTTATATAAATAAAGCTTGTTTTATTTTAATAATTTATTTAGGAAGTTGATCTCTTTCTTAGTCTAAAGAAAATAATGTCTGACTGATCAAGACATATTTTGTTAGTTATGGCATAAATGCAATCTAACCAGAATACAATTTTAATCAGTATTATGCTCTTAACTTGGCTTAAGGTTATTAACAATATGTACTATGGTATATTGTCACTGTTACACCAATACTTAAAGAACAATTCATAAAAATCAGAAAGAATCAATATAGCAGAATGCACTATATGCTGCTAACACAAGTGAGGTAAATGTAATAGCATAAATGACTAGGGCTTAATGTAGATACTCTTCAGAAGTAAAGTGTCAACAGAAAAGTTAAAATACAATATAGAATTATAAGCAAGTGATCCCTTCTTAGAGTAACACACACAACACAACATGTGATGATACCAAATTTTAAGAATAGTGCTGAAATAGCTTTCAGATGTAGTCTGGAACAAAACAAAAGAACTAAAACAAAATTACTCCTGTTGAGGTTTATAGCATTTAAAAAAAAAATAGTGCATCCCATATGAAAAAAAAGACGCTTTATGTGATAATTTTGTTATACAAATTTTCATTCAAATCAGAGTATAAAAGGAAAAAATAATGATGGCAAAACTACAAGGAACTAGATTTATGAACTAACTAACAAATTTAATAAAAGTTAAGATTCATAAAATTTAATTCTCCCCTCAAGGGAGGTTCCTTAATGCTGGTGAGGGGTTCTTAATCTAGGGAATTGGGTCTGTGCTCCAGTTCCCTGAATTGAGCCTAAATGCCTTTCATATTCCCCTCTACAGGTGCTGTATAATTCCTATGGGTTTAGTGCTCCCCCATGATTAAAATAATAATAATAATTATAATTTAAAAAGAAAACTTTATATTATATGAATAGGATGCTGCATAGTTTGAAAGAGCTCAACCCTGGTATAATTTTCTAATAAATTAAAAGCACAATAGAATAGAGAAAAGTTTGAACATCAGAATTTTCTATTTTCAGGAAAATATTTGACTTGGAGATATCTCCTGATTTTAAATTTCGAAAATAGAAAATTTCCACAACTATTCTGCCTTTAATGCTTTGTAAAACATTCTTTTGAGTGGAGAATTATAAATTAGAGGTTTTGTGAATTAGAAATCATGAAAAAGTAATAAATAAATAAATTTTGGGAGAATTCTGAGAGCTATAACAGTAGTAGTACAAAAAAAAAAAAAAAAAAAAAAAAATCACTAAAAAGACAAAATGTACCAACTGCACTTTTTAAAATCTCACTTACCCAGGCCAGCCCTCAAAGGTGGACACAGTGAAGAGTGTCAACATAGCTTTTGCTACATTGTCAAAGTGGAAGGCATTTTTCTCCCAGACTCTCTTCTCCACCATTGGCTTAGTAATGTCTCCATCATGGTAGACAATAAATTGACCCCTAAGGAAAAAAAGAAATTGTTAAAAAAAAAATGGAGATAATAAAGAATCATAGGTTATAGGACATTCTGGCAGGATGACACTACCAGTGGTATCAAAAATGAAAGGATGTTGCACAAATGTTACACATGGGTTATTATTGAGGTTTTTTATATTTCCTTGACCACTTGTGGCCACATCCATCACTTTCCTCTTAAAATGGGAGTGTTAATACGACATGACATCAGTGAATCCCTGGTGTTTGCCGCGCTATTTGCTCTAGCTTTCGCTCAATGAAATGGTGCTTCCACAAGGTACTAAGTGGTCCCAGATTTTTTAATACTGTACTGCGCACACCGAGTGTTAAGACCCATTCTATACTGACCAGGCATCTCAAGTCAATCACGCCAAATTTGGAGGCAGGAAAAATAAAATGTAGATCTACATTTGGAGCGCTAAGTGAGTGAACGTAGATCTATGTTTGGACAGTTTAAGGGTTAAAAAAAAAAAAATTCTTATGAGAGAGAATCTTTTTCCAAAGGTAATGAATTACGCTCTGGCAAAGTTAGCAGTCTCAGCAATATTTATGCATCTCTGATTTCACCCACTTTGAGCCTTACTTTGGGCCACTTCCCTTGTTCCAGTCAACCAAACTCATAGCTATTTTGCTAGAATTCCTTTTATTGTATCAAATGAATACAAGAAACCACCCAATTACCTAATAAAGTGATCATAAATTGGTAATTTGGTCAGTTTCACACAAAATTCAAGAAAGGCCAATTTCAAAATAAGGTGCAGAATAAACAATGCAGACATTCCTGGCACTAAAATAACATTTTCTCTGTTCATTAGTCATGTCTCCAGGCCCCTCTTATATTATGCTTGCTTTCCATTTTGAATTTTTATTCACACATTGTAATAATTGTATAAATAATATCAGCGCATTCGCAAACGCATATTAGACCCACCATTTGATGTGTATTGGATGTAAGACGTGATTTGTTTACTCTTGAACATCAGCAAAAATCGAACATTTCTGCTACTTTGAGCTCAATTTCAAGCTACTTTCAGTTCCTAAACCAATCAAAATCAAATCTATTTCTGTAATATATCTTCTATTCTATCAAACGAGACCAAGAATACAACCATAAAAACCATATGAAAATACACCACAAAGTTGTTGTTTTAAAGCAAAAACACGGTCGCCGTTTTTTTTCTCATTATGCACTGCATGATGCAGGATTTTTTTTATATGGTGCACACTTACCACATAGACCAATTATCTCATATCTAGGCCAAAATTTTCCACTCACAGCTTATCTGAGTGAGCAGAACTCATGGTGTCATATTACGGGACCAACACTGGCTTCAAAGCCATGATATAATGGGACTAACATCGAAAGGGTTAAATTGAGATTTTCATTAAGAACATAAGAAAGAAGGAACACTGCAGCAGGCCTACTGGCCATGCGAGGCAGGTCCAAGTCTCCAACCAGCTTAAGCCAATGCCCCGACCCAGCCAGGTCAGGTTACATTCACTTAAGGAAGGAGCACTGCATCTGACCTAGTAGGATAAGCTAGTCAGGACCAACTCACACCCACCCACACCCCACCTGGAAATAACCCTCTCCAGGTAGTCAGGTCACTTCCACTTAAGAAATTAGTACCGCATCCGACCTAGTAGCACAAGCAATCAGATCCAACTCACACCCACCCACACCTACTCATGTATTTATCTAACCTATTTTTAAAACTACACAACGTCTTAGCTTCTATGACGGTACTCGGAGGTTTGTTCCACTCATCCACAACTCTATTGCCAAACCAGTGCTTTCCTATATCCTTCCTGAATCTGAACTTTTTCCAACTTGAAACCATTGCTGCAAGTCCTGTCTTGGCTGGATATTTTCAGCACGCTATTTACATCCCCTTTGTTTATTCCTGTTTTCCATTTATACACCTCAATCATATCCCCCCTAATTCTACGCCTTTCTAGAGAGTGCAGATTCATGGTGCTATCCTCATAGGGAAGATTTCTGATACATGGGATCTACTTTGTCCTCCTCCTCTGTACGTTTTCCAGTGCATTTATATCCATTCTGTAATACGGTGACCAGAACTGTGCAGCATAATCTAAATGAGGCCTAACCAAAGATATATAGAGTTGAAGAACAACCTGAGGACTTCTATTATTTATACTTCTAGATATGAAGCCAAGGATTCTGTTAGCTTTATTGCGAACACTTATGCACTGTTGTCTTGGTTTAAGATTACTACTAACCAGAACTCCTAAATCCTTCTCGCAATCACACGTAATAAGATCTACATTATTCAGTTTATATGTGGCATGGTTATTGCTCCAGCTAAGTAGGTACCTTATCCCATCAAATACTACCTACAAAGTACAGTGGTACCTCTACTTACGAGTTTAATTCGTTCCAGACGGCTATTCAAGTGCCGATACCGAAGGAATTTTTTCCCGTAAGAAATAATGAAAATTAGGTTAATCCATTTCAGACCCCCAAAAATACACTTACAAAAGCACCTACAAAAATACATTTACATAACTATTCGAGTTGGGAGCTGCTCGTAAGTAGAGGTACCACTGTACGTATATAGAAAATTTTTGTGTCAAATTATGTGTGAATGGAGGACCCAGTTAGAATAAAATCCCACAAGAGTAACTGTGGTGATAACCTGTGTATGGCATGTAAGTCTCAAGAACATATACAGTGGAACCTCAGTTTTTGTTTGCCCCAGTTTTCGTCAAATTCGGTCAAATATTGTCCCAGTTTTCGTTCATCACCTCAGTTTTCGTCCACTGTACCAAATGTGTCCGTCTGCCCACACCCACTCAAAGCATCCCACACACGTATTCTGAGTCAGTCTGGCTTTGTTTCTCATCGAGTGAACATTACCCTGCGCATTCATAAACATTTTGTAATAATCCATTGTTTTTTGTGCTTGTGTATTGAGTGCGACTGCTAAATAAGCCACAATGGGGCCTAAGAAAGTTCTGAGTGCCAGCCCTTTGATAAAGGCGGCGAGAAACACGATAGAATTCAAGAAAGAACTCGAAGCAAAGTACGAAAGTGGAATGAGTTGCAAAGTTTTGTGGGTGGTAGTGATGGTGGTAGAGGGTGGTAGTGATTGTGGTAGAGATAACCTCTCCTTCCTCTCCCCTCCACGCCATCTTCCATACGATAACAAGAGTCTTCAATAAAGGTAAAAGTGATTTAAATGTTCATTTATCCATTTCATTAGTCATTATATATTTCTCATTGTTTTCTGTATGTAAAATTATAGTTATTCTCTATAAAATGTATTTTTTTTTAATATTTTTGGGTGTCTGGAACGAATTAATTAGATTTACATTATTTCTTATGGGAAATATTGCTTCAGTTTTCGTCGAATTCGGTTTTCGTCAGACTCTGGAACGGATTAAAGATGAAAACTGAGGTTCCACTGTATCTGTAATTTCCTAAGGAAATGACAATTACAATTATTCATCTGGCAAGAACAGCTCAGAACTAGCCTTGCCAAGTGCCATGTGAGTTTCCATAAATAAAAAAATCCAGAAAGTGAATCTTCAGAGATAGAAGGGAGCTCTTAACCCTTTCAGGGTTTTCGCCGTACTAGTACGGCTTACGTACCAGGGTTATTGACATATTAGTACGCCTAAATTCTAGCGCCCTCATTATTATTATTATTATAATCAAATAGAAGCGCTAAACCACAGGGGACTAGCGCCCTCAAATCAAGCAGAAACAGGCTGGTAGGCCTAGATGTGAGAGAATGAGTCTGTGCGGTCAGTGTGCGCAGTATAAAAAAATCCTGCACCACACAGTGCATAACGAGGAAAAAAAAACTGACCGTGTTTTTGGTTTAAAACAGCAACTTTGCAGTCTATTTTCGTATGGTATTTATGGTTTTATTCTCGTTTTCTTGGTCTCATTTGATAGAATGGAAGATATATTACAGAAATAGAGATAATTTTGATTGGTTTCACGATGACAAGTACCTTGAAACTGAGCGCAAAGTAGCGAAAATGTTTGCTTTTTGCCGATGTTCAAGAGTAAACAAATCACGCCATGCGTCCAATACACATCAACTGGCGAGTCTAATATTCTTGCACAAGTGCGCTGATATTATTTATACCGTTTTTACAATGATGCAGTTGTGAGAATAAAAATTCAAAATGGAAAGCAAAAGTAATGTAAGAGGGGCCTGGAGACGTGACTAATGAACAGATAAAATGTTCTTTTAGTGCCAGAAATGTCTGTCTCGTTTATTCTGGACCCTATTTTGAAATTGGCATCTTTTGAAATTTGTGTGAAATTGGCCAAATTGCCATTTTCTGACCACCTTATTGGGTAGTTGAAATCGGTAAATTGGCGGTTTCTTATACTCAATTGATAGAACAAATGGAATTCTAGCAAAATAGCTATAATTTTAGTAGACTGAAACATTGGAATTTGCCGAAAATAGGGCTCAAATTGGGCGAAATTGCCGATGTGTAAATATCGTCGATACCGCTAACTTTGCAAGAGCATCTGCTGCTGGAATTGACGGAATCATGACAGAAATGTTAAAAGCAGGGGGGAATATAGTGCTGGAGTGGTTGGTATTTTTGTGAAATAAATGTATGAAAGAGGGGAAGGTACCTAGGGATTGGCAGCGAGCATGTATAGTTCCTTTATATAAAGGGAAGGGGGATAAAAGAGAGTGTAAAAATTATAGGGGAATAAGTTTACTGAGTATACCAGGTAAAGTGTATGGCAGGGTTATTATTGAAAGAATTAGAGGTAAGACAGAGAGTAGGATTGCAGATGAGCAAGGAGGCTTTAGAGTGGGTAGGGGATGTGTAGATCAAGTGTTTACAGTGAAGCATATATGTGAACAGTATTTAGATAAAGGTAGAGAAGTTTTTATTGCATTTATGGATTTAGAAAAGGCATATGATAGAGTGGATAGGGGAGCAATGTGGCAAATGTTGCAAGTGTATGGAATAGGTAGTAAGTTACTGAAGGCTGTAAAGAGTTTTTATGAGGATAGTGAGGCTCAGGTTAGGGTGTGTAGGAGAGAGGGAGATTACTTCCCAGTAAAAGTAGGTCTTAGACAGGGATGTGTAATGTCACCATGGTTGTTTAATATATTTATAGATGGGGTTGTAAAAGAAGTAAATGCTAGGTTGTTGGGGAGAGGGGTGGGATTAAATTTTGGAGAATTAAATGCAAAATGGGAGTTGACACAGTTACTTTTTGCTGATGATACCGTGCTTATGGGAGATTCTAAAGAAAAGTTGCAAAGGTTAGTGGACGAGTTTGGGAGTGTGTGTAAAGGTAGAAAGTTAAAAGTGAACATAGATAAGAGTAAGGTGATGCGGGTATCAAACGATTTAAATAAAGAAAAATTGGATATCACATTGGAGAGAGGGATTATGGAAGAAGTAAATGTTTTCAGATATTTGGAAGTTGACGTGTCAGCGGATGGGTTTATGAAGGATGAGGTTAACCATAGAATTGATGAAGGAAAAAGGTGAGTGGTGCGTTGAGGTATCTGTGGAGACAAAAACGTTATCCATGGGGGCAAAGAAGGGAATGTACGAAAGTATAGTCGTACCAACACTCTTATATGGGTGTGAAGCATGGGTTGCAAATGCTGCAGCGAGGAGGAGGTTGGAGGCAGTGGAGATGTCCTGTCTAAGGGCAATGTGTGGTGTAAATATTATGCAGAAAATTCGGAATGTGGAAATTAGGAGAAGGTGTGGAGTTACTAAAAGTATTTGTCAGAGGGCTGAAGAGGGGTTGTTGAGGTGGTTTGGTCATTTAGAGAGAATGGATCAAAGTAGAATGACTTGGAGAGCGTATAAATCTGTAGGGGAAGGAAGGCGGGGTAGGGGTCGTCCTAGAAAAGGTTGGAGGGAAGGGGTAAAGGAGGTATTGTGGGCGAGGGGCTTGGACTTCCAGCAAGCATGTGTGAGCGTGTTAGATAGGAGTGAATGGAGACGAATGGTTTTTGGGACATGACGATCTGTTGGAGTGTGAGCAGGGTAACATTGTGTGAAGGGATTCAGGGAAACCAGTTAATTGATTTAGTTAGACTTGAGTCCTGGAAATGGGAAGTACAATGCCTGCACTTTAAAGGAGGGGTCTGGGATAGAGACAGCTGGGAGGGACTATTCTCAGCTGTCGTATCTGAGCGCCTCTGCAAAGACAGTGATTGTGTATGAGTGTGGTGAAAGTGTTGAATGATGATGAAAGTATTTTCTTTTGGGGGATTTTCTTTCTTTTTGGGTCACCCTGCTTCGGTGGGAGACGGCCGACTTGTTGAAAAAAATAAAATAATAATAATAATAATAATAATGATAGTGCATAATAATGATAATAATAAAGTTTCCTTGAAGCATTATGTAAGATATGTGTCACTGCCTTATCTCATCTGATCTCCACTAATGATGACTGGTGACATTTGATGAGGGGTGAGCATAGTCTTATCTCTTCTTATCAGTCCAGTAATAACAGTGATGACATTTGACGAGCTTACACTGCTTCTCTTTATTTGTTACACAAACCTGTCTGTATCTGTGTGTCTGTCTTTCTGTCTGTTTGTGTCTGTCTGTCTGTCTGTATCTGTGTGTCTGTCTTTCTGTCTGTTTGTGTGTGTGTCTGTCTGTGTGTCTGTACTCACCTATTTGTGGTTGCAGGGGTCAAGTCATAGCTCCTGGCCCCGCCTCTTCACTGATTGCTACTAGGTCCTCTCTCTCCCTGCTCCATGAGCTTTATCAAACCTCGTCTTAAAACTATGTATAGTTCCTGCCTCCACTACGTCGGTTTCTAGGCTATTCCACTTCCTGACAACTCTATGACTGAAGAAATACTTCCTAACATCCTTTGACTCATAGGAGTCTTCAACTTCCAATTGTGACCCCTTGTTTCTGTATCCCCTCTCTGGAACATCTTGTCTCTGTCCACCTTATCTATTCCTCGCAGTATTTTATATGTCGTTATCATGTCTCCCCTAACCCTCCTGTCCTCTAGTGTCGTCAGGCCGATTTCCCTTAACCTTTCTTCGTAGGACAATCCCCTTAGCTCTGGGACTAGTCTTGTTGCATACCTCTGCACTTTCTCTAATTTCTTGACATGCTTGACCAGGTGTGGGTTCCAAACTGGTGCTGCATACTCCATTATGGGCCTGACGTATATGGTGTACAGAGTCTTGAATGATTCCTTAGTGAGGTATTGGAATGCTATTCTTAGGTTTGCCAGCCGCCCGTATGCTGCAGCAGTTATCCGATTGATGTGTGCCTCAGGAGATGTGCTCGGTATTATACTCACCCCAAAATCTTTTTCCTTGAGTGAGGTTTGCAGTCTTTGGCCACCTAGACTATACTCTGTCTGCGGTCTTCTTTGCCCTTCCCTGATCTTCATGACTTTACATTTGGCAGGGTTAAATTCTAGGAGCCAGTTACTGGACCAGGCTTGTAGCCTGTCCAGGTCTCTTTGTAGTCCTGCCTGATCCTCGACTGATTTAATTCTTCTCATTAACTTCACATCATCTGCAAACAGGGACACTTCTGAGTCTATCCCTTCTGTTATGTCATTCACATATACCAAAAACAGTACAGGTCCTAGGACTGACCATTGTGGAACCCCACTCGTCACAGGTGCCCACTATGACACCTCGTCACGTACCATGACTCGTTGTTGCCTCCCTCTCAGATATTCTCTGATCCATTGCAGTGCCTTTCCTGTTACGTGTGCCTGATCATCTAGCTTTTGCATTAACCTCTTGTGAGGAACTGTGTCAAACGCCTTCTTGCAGTCCAAGAAAATGCAGTCTATCCACCCCTCTCTCTCATGTCTTACTTCTGTTACCTTGTCATAAAACTCCAGTAGGTTAGTGACACAGGATTTTCCTTCCCTGAAACCGTGCTGTTTGTCGTTTATAAGCTTGTGTCTTTCTAGGTGCTCCACCACTCTCCTCCTGATGATCTTCTCCATGACTTTGCATACTATACACGTCAGTGACACAGGTCTATAGTTTAATGCCTCGTGTCTGTCTCCTTTCTTAAAAATTGGGACTACATTTGCCATCTTCCACGCCTCAGGTAGTTGCCCAGTTTCAATGGATGTGTTGAAGATTTTTGTTAGTGTGTCTGTCTGTCTGTGTGTGTGTGTACTCGCCTAATTGTGGTTGCAGGGGTCGAGACTCAGCCCTGGCCCCGCCTCTTCGCTGTCTGCTACTGGGTCTCTGCTCTCCCTGCTCCATGAGCTTTATCATACCTTGTCTTAAAACTATGTATGGTTCCTGCCTCCACTATATCTTTCTCTAGACTATTCCACTTCCTGACTACTCTGTGGCTGAAGAAATGCTTCCTGACATCCCTTTGACTCATCAGAGTCCTCAGCTTCCAGTTGTGTCCCCTTGTTTCTGTGTTCCCTCTCTGAAACATCCTGTCACTGTCTACCTTGTCAATTCCCCGCAGTATTTTGTATGTCGTTATAATGTCTCTTCTGACCCTTCTTTTCTCCAGTGTTGTTAGTCCTATTTCCCTCAATCTTTCTTCATAAGACAGACCCCTGAGTTGTGGAACTAACCTTGTCGCAAACCTTTGCACTTTCTCTAGTTTCTTTACGTGCTTGACCAGGTGTGGGTTCCAGACTGGTGCTGCATATTCTAGTGTGGGCCTGACGTACACGGTTAAAAGTGTCTTGAACGATTCCTTGTTAAGGTAACGGAACGCTAATCTTAGGTTTGCCAGTCGCCCATATGCTGCCGCAGTTATCTGGTTGATGTGTGCCTCCGGAGACGTGCTTGGCGTTATACTCACTCCAAGGTCTTTCTCCTTTGCCGAGGTTTGTAGCCTTTGTCTGCCTAGCTTGTACTCTGTCAGCGGTCTTCTTTGCCCTTCTTCGATCCTCATGACTTTGCATTTGGAGGGATTGAATTCGAGAAGCCAATTGCTAGACCAGATGTCGAGCTTGTCCAGGTCTGTTTGCAGCCCTGCCTGGTCCTCTTCCGATGTGATTCTCCTCATTATTTTCACATCATCCGCGAATAGAGACACTTCTGAGTCTATCCCGTCCGTCATGTCATTTACATATACCAGGAATAACACTGGTCCTAGGACTGACCCCTGCGGTACACCTGTTATACCTGCTTGTTCTTCCAACTACTTTACTAATCTCATGTGAGGAACTGTGTCGAAGGCCTTCCTGCAGTCCAGGAAAATGCAATCAACCCACCCTTCTCTCTCCTGCCTTACCTCTGTTACTTTATCATAGAACTCTAGGAGGTTTGTTACACAGGATTTGCCTTCCCGGAATCCGTGCTGTCTGGTGTTTATTATCCTGTTCAGCTCAAGGTGTTCCACCATTCTTTTCCTGATGATTTTCTCCAGGACTTTGCACACTATACATGTAAGTGACACTGGTCTATAGTTTAGTGCCTCTTTTCTGTCTCCTTTTTTAAAAATGGGGACTACGTTGGCCTACTTCCATACCTCAGGTAGCTGCCCAGTTTCAAGGGATGTGTTGAATATTATGGTAAGTGGCACACTCAGTACCTCAGCTCCTTCCCGAAGAACCCATGGGGAGATATTGTCCGGACCCATCACCTTTGAGGTATCCAGGTCATTGAGTAACTGCTTCACTTCCTCCTCAGTTGTGTGTATGC
>WNWK01019221.1:22500-38251 GCA_009830355.1 Cherax destructor
AATTTCTCAAGCCCGTGTAGTTTCCTCTTTTAAAGTCTGGTTTGTCTCTATCGGTACTGTTTCCCTCTCCACCTGTAGCTCTACAATGTACTCAAAGCTAAGCACCATATGGTCACTGGCTCCCAGGGGCTTCGTGCATTATGTATTCAATATCTGAGCTGTTCAGGGTGAATACAAGGTCCAGTCTTGCTGGTTCATCTTCCCTCTCTCTGGTCGTGTCCCTGACATGTTGGTGCATCAGGTTTTCCAGTACCACGTCCATCATCTTGGCTCTCCAAGTTTCTGGACCCCACGTGGTTCATGGTTCTCCCAGTCGATCTCCTGTGGTTGAAATCTCCCATGACCAGTAGCTTCGCTCTGCTCATGTGTGCTTTTCTTGCCACCTCCGCCAGGGTGTCCACCATCGCTCTGTTGTTCTCATCGTATTCTTCTCCTGGCCTCCTGCAGTTCTGTGGTGGGTTATACATCACTGCAATGATTATCTTATGCTCCCCAGACTGGATGGTACCTACTATGAAATCCCATTCTCTACCCCCCTCCACTCCTACCATTTCCTCGAATCTCCAACGGTGCCTTACAAGCAGTACGACCCCTCCACCCCCCCTGCTCCTCCTATCTTTCCTCAGGATCTGATATCCCTGTGGGAAGATTGCATCTGTTACTGTCTCATTTAGTTTGGTTTCTGTGACCGCTATGATGTCTGGGGATGCCTCATCTATTCTTTCATTCCACTCTTCATACTTATTCGTAATTCCATCCGCATTTGTGTACCAAACCTTCAACTCTGTGTGTGTGTGTGTGTGTGTGTGTGTGTGTGTGTGTGTGTGTGTGTGTGTGTGTGTGTGTGTGTGTGTGTGTGTGTGTGTGTGTGTGTGTGTGTGTGTGTGTGTGTGTGTGTGTGTGTGTGTGTGTGTGTGTGTGTGTGTGTGTGTGTGTGTGTGTGTGTGTGTGTGTGTGTGTGTGTGTGTGTGTGTGTGTGTGTGTGTGTGTGTGTGTGTGTGTGTGTGTGTGTGTGTGTGTGTGTGTGTGTGTGTGTGTGTGTGTGTGTGTGTGTGTGTGTGTGTGTGTGTGTGTGTGTGTGTGTGTGTGTGTGTGTGTGTGTGTGTGTGTGTGTGTGTGTGTGTGTGTGTGTGTGTGTGTGTGTGTGTGTGTGTGTGTGTGTGTGTGTGTGTGTGTGTGTGTGTGTGTGTGTGTGTGTGTGTGTGTGTGTGTGTGTGTGTGTGTGTGTGTGTGTGTGTGTGTGTGTGTGTGTGTGTGTGTGTGTGTGTGTGTGTGTGTGTGTGTGTGTGTGTGTGTGTGTGTGTGTGTGTAAAATCATGTCCAAGTCTATGAATGTGTTAGTTGATTTACTTACCTACAATCAGACTCCAAGATTTTGGACCTGTCGTTACAGCGGAAGAACTTGCCCTGGTGAAGCATAAAAAATGTATATACACTTTTAATTAGCCATAGTTTTCCTGAATATCTGATATCATACAAATGAGGAAAGTATATTTATGCAAAGTATCTTGTAAACATATTTTCATAAACTTTACATGCTTGTGCAGTGCTCTATTCAACTGAATCTTAATCGATTTACATAAATAAACTGCTGCATGGTAATAAGTTCATTAAAATTTTATCTTCTTCACTGATAAAACATATATGCTTCAAATATTTGCATCCCAAACTCTGAATTCAGAATTTCTCTAAAATAGACATTTATCTATTGATCTTAACTTATGCTAGAAATGTAAACATCTGAGCTTGTTTATAAGCTTATTAACATGAAGGGCAAGTGAAAACTAGAAAAAATATAATGCTAAATATAAGAACTTTTACAAAGGCTGCTATCTTGGCTCATGTTCAGAAGATGCTAATGTAGAATCTGTTTCAAAAAGTACACTATTTTCTATTAACAAGATGTCATGTGGACAGTACCAGTAAACCCTCGATATAATGGACTAATAGGAGGGGGAAAGAGGAGTCTCTGAGTGTTCATCAGAATGTTACAAAATCGCAGAGAAAAAGCACTAAATTACTTTACTGTATACCTACTACAGTATCATACTCACAATTTACAGATATACTGGAATAAACATTGAAAATAAAGAAGTTAAGAGTACAATTTATCCAGTGCATTTTGTCTTATTTCAGAAGTCCATTATATGGGTGCCCTTTATATCAATGGTTTACTATACAGTGGTACCCTGAGTTTCGGCCATAATTTGTTCCAGAAGGTTGTTCGAGTGCCGTTACCGAACGAATTTGTTCCCATAAGGAATAATGTAAATTAGATTAGTCCATAGAAGAGAGGAGCTTACGATGACGTTTCGGTCCGACTTGGACCATTTACAAAGTGAATTTGTAAATGGTCCAAGTCGGACAGAAATATCGTCGTAAGCTCCTCTCTTCTATGTGCGGGTTGTGTGTGTATTGTTCCAGTCACGGTATTGTGCTTTTTTGTTATTTATAGATTAGTCCGTTTCAGACCCCCAAAAGTACACTTATAAAAGCACTTACAATAATACACATACATAATTGTTCGAGTTGGGAGCTGTACGAAACTCGGGGTACCACTGTATTTACAACAGGATGCATATTAAGCACTCCTGGCAAAAAAAAAAAAAAAATCCATATCTTTTGAATGTAGGGTCATAATGCTGAGAGAAATGGATATAAAAGCACAATATGCAGAAAAAGCATTTATAGGGATTACATTTTGCTGACAGAAGACCTTCATCCAATCTGAGTTAATAAAGCTCAACCCTGAGCTAAACATATTCCCAATAAAAGCTTGTTCTGCATATTGTGTTCTTATACCAATATGAAGTCATTTGGAAAAGGATCAAGCCAGATACTACAGTACATGGGAGAACAGGGCTTATTTTATTAGGTAAAAGAACACATGTGCAACTAATGAAACATTTTAGTGTGGCCACATTTTGTTCTCCAGGAGAGAGCTTTTCAAGCCACTACTACATTGACTTGACAAAGCTCCTGGAGAGTGAAAAGTAGCCACAATAAAATGCTTAATTAGTTGAACTTGTGACTTTTTACCTAATATACTGTTGGAAATTCAACCGACATTATTACAAGGCAATCAAAGCATAAATCTCTGTTACTGTATCCGTCATTAATTCTTGCAAACAGTATCTTAACACTTAATTTTTTTTTTATTAACACATCGGCCGATTCCCACCAAGGCAGGGTGGCCCGAAAAAGAAAAACTTTCATCATCATTCACTCCATCACTGTCTTGCCAGAGGGGTGCTTTACACTACAGTTATAAAACTGCAACATTAACACCCCTCCTTCAGAGTGCCGGCACTGTACTTCCCATCTCCAGAACTCAAGTCCGGCCTGCCGGTTTCCTGAATCCCCTTTTTAAATGTTACTTTGCTCACACTCCAACAGCACGTCAAGTATTAAAACCATATGCCTCCATTCACTCCTATCAAATACGCTCACATGCTTGCTGGAAGTCCAAGCCCCTCGCACACAAAACTTCCTTTACCCCCTCCCTCCAACCTTTCCTAGGCCGACCCCTACCCCGCCTTCCCTCCACTACAGATTTATACACTCTCGAAGTCACTCTGTCTCGTTCCATTCTCTCTACATGTCCAAACCACCTCAACAACCCCACCTCAGCTCTCTGGACAATCGTTTTGGTAATCCCGCACCTCCTCCTAATTTTCAAACTCCAAATTCTCTGCATTATATTCACACCACACATTGACCTCAGACATGACATCTCCACTGCCTCCAGCCTTCTCCTCGTTGCAACATTCATCACCCATGCTTCACACCCATATAAGAGCGTTGGTATAACTATACTCTCATACATTCCCCTCTTTACTTCCATTGACAAGGTTCTTTGTCTCCACAGACTCCGAAGTGCTCCACTCACCCTTTTCCCCTCATCAATTCTATGATTCACCTCATCCTTCATAGACCCATCTGCTGACATGTCCACTCCCAAATATCTGAATACATTCACCTCCTCCATACTCTCTCCCTCCAATCTGATATCCAATCTTTCGTCATCTATTCTTTTTGCTATCCTCATCACCTTACTCTTTCCTATATTCACTTTCAATTTTCTTCTTTTACACACCCTACCAAATTCATCCACCAACCTCTGCAACTTCTCTTCAGAATCTCCCAAAAGCACAGTGTCATCAGCAAAAAGCAACTGTGACAACTCCCACTTTGTATTTGTTTCTTTATCTTTTAGCCCAACACCTCTTGCCAAGACCCTCGCATTCACTTCTCTTACAACCCCATCTATAAATATATTGAACAACCACGGTGACATCACACATCCTTGTCTAAGACCCACTTTTACTGGGAAATAGTCCCCTTCCCTCCTACACACTCTAACCTGAGCCTCACTATCCTCATAAAAACTCTTCACTGCTTTCAGTAACCTTCCTCCTATTCCATACACCTGCAACATCTGCCACATTTCCCCCCTATCTACCCTATCATACGCCTTTTCCAAATCCATAAATGCCACAAAAACATCTTTACCCTTATCCAAATACTGTTCACCTATATGTTTCCCTGTAAACACTTGGTCTACACACCCCTACCTTTCCTAAAGCCCCTTGTTCATCTGCTATCCTGCTTTCTGTCTTACTCTTAATTCTTTCAATAATAACTCTACCATACACTTTACCAGGTACACTCAACAGACTTATTCCCCTATAATTTTTGCACTCTCTTTTGTCCCCTTTGCCTTTATACAAAGGAACAATACACGCTCTCTGCCAATCCCTAGGTACCTTACCCTCTTCCATACATTTATTAAATAATAGCACCAACCACTCCAAAACTATATCCCCACCTGCTTTTAACATTTCTATCTTTATCCCATCAATCCCAGCTGCCTTACCCTTTCATTCTACCCCTGCCTCACGAACTTCCCCTACACCCACAACTGGCTCTTCCACACTCCTACAAGATGTTATTCCTCCTTGCCCTACACACGAAATCACAGCTTCCCTGTCTTCATCAACATTTAACAACTCCTCAAAATTTTCTCTCCATCTTCCCGATACCTCTAACTCTCCATTTAATAACTCTCCTCTCCTATTTTTAACTGTCAAATCCATTTGTTCTCTAGGCTTCCTCAACTTATTAATCTCATTCCAAAACTTGTTCTTATTTTCAACAAAATTTGCTGATAACATCTCACCCACTCTCTCATCTGCTCTCTTTTACATTGCTTCACCACTCTTTTAACCTCTCTTTTCTCTCCATATACTCTTCCCTCCTTGCATCACTTCTACTTTGTAAAACCTCTCATATGCTAACTTTTTCTCCCTTACAACTCTCTTTACATCATCATTCCACCAATCGCTCCTCTTCCCTCCCGCACCCACTCGCCTGTAACCACAAACTTCTGCTGAACACTCTAACACTACATTTTTAAATCTACCCCATACATCTTCGACCCCATTGCCTACACTCTCACTAGCCCATCTATCCTCCAATAGTTGTTTATATCTTACCCTAACTGCCTCCTCTTTTAGTTTATAAACCTTCACCTCTCTTACTTACTGATTCTATTTTCCTTGTATCCCATCTACCTTTTACTCCCACTGTAGCTATAACTAGAAAGTGATCTGATATATCTGTGGCCCCTCTATAAACATGTACATCCTGAAGTCTACTCAACAGTCTTTTATCTACCAATACATAGTCCAACAAACTTCTGTTATTACGCCCTACATCATATCTTGTATACTTATTTATCCTCTTTTTCTTAAAATATGTATTACCTATAACTAAACCCCTTTCTATACAAAGTTCAATCAAAGGGCTCCCATTATCATTTACACCTGGCACCCCAAACTTACCTACTACACCCTCTCTGCATGTTTCTCCCACTTTAGCATTTAGGTCCCCTACCACAATTACTCTCTCATTTGGTTCAAAAGTTCCTATACATTCGCTTAACATCTCCAAAAAATCTCTCTCTCTCTCCTCTACACTCCTCTCTTCTCCAGGTGCATACACGCTTATTATGACCCACTTTTCGCATCCGACCCTTATTTTAATCCACATAATCCTTGAATTTCTCCATGGGGAAGTGGAACAGAATTCTTCCTCCGTAAGCCATGCGTGTCGTAAGAGGCGACTAACATGCTGGGAGCAAGGGGCTAGTAACCCCTTCTCCTGTATATATTACTAAATGTAAAATGGGAAACGTTCGTTTTTCATTTTGGGCCACCCCACTTCGGTGGGAAACGGCCGACGTGTTGAAAGAAAGAATCCTTGAATTTACACATTCATATTCCCTCTTTTCCTTCCATAACTGATCCTTCAACATTATTGCTACCCCTTCCTTAGCTCTAACTCTCTCAGATACTCCTGACTTAATCCCATTTATTTCTCCCCACTGAAACTCGCCTACCCCCTTCAGCTTTGTTTCGCTTAGGGCCAGGATATCCAACTTCTTTTCATTCATAACATCGGCAATCATCTCTTTCTTATCATCCGCACTACATCCACGCACATTCAGACAACCCAGTTTTATAAAGTTTTTCTTCTTCTCTTTTTTAGTAGATTTGTACAGGAGAAGGGGTTACTAGCCCATTGCTCCCGGCATCTTAGTTGCCTCATACGACACGCATTGCTTACGGAGGAAAGATTCTTTTCCACTTCCCCATGGACAATAGAGAAAATAAAAAGAACAAGAGCTATTAAGAAAAAGAAGAAAAACCTAGATGTGTGTATGTATATATAACACTTAATAATCTCTATAATTTCTGAATGCTTATTTGAACATTTTTATGATAGCTAATTAAAATATACATTTTGTATCTCCATAACTGCATTTCTGGTTTTCTAGGGTTCCAAGATAAAATGTTATTTGTATTTGGACATCACACTAATACTAGAAGTACAGTACAACCTGGTATAAATATTCATATTATAACCAAAACACCTGATATTATTTACATTATCTTAAAGCTTAACCAACGTTATTCAAACTGTTTATTATATTTATATACAGCCTCTCCTCACTCAACGATGGAGTTGCATTCCTAAGAACACGTCGGTAAACAAATTCGTCATTAAGTGAGGAAAGGCTGTACAGTAAAACAAGGAAGATGGCAAGGAACAACAAAAGGGATACAAGTCTGCTAAACATTTCTTCATTTTTTTTAACACACTGGACGTCTCCAACGAAGGCAGGTTGATCAAAAAAAGAAACACTTTCACCATCATTCGCTCCATCACTGTCTTGTCAGAGGTGTACTGATACTACAGTTCAGATGCTTCTCCAAACTGCAAATATCCCCACCCCTCCTTCAGAGTGTAGGCACTGTGCTTCCCACCTCCAAGACTCAAGGCTGGCTAACTAGTTTCCTTGAATCCCTTCAAAAAAAATGTTACCTTGCTCACAATCCAACAGCTCATCAAGTCCCACGCACAGCTCCTGGATGTCCTAGCCCCTCACACACAAAATCTCCTTTACCCCCTTCCTCCAGCCATTCCTAGGACGACCCGCCTTCCCTCACAACAGATTAATACACCCTCCAAGTCATCCTCTCTAAATGTCCAAACCACCTCAACAACTCTTCCTAATTTCCACACTATGAATTCTCTGCATAATATTTACACCACACACTGCCCTCAGACACATCTCCACTGCCTCCTGACTCCTCTGATCTGCAACATACACAACCCATGCTTCATTCCTAGTATATATGAGTGATGGTACCACTATACTCTCGTACATTTTCCTCTATGTTTCCATGGATAACATTCTTTGTCTCCACAGATACCTCAATGCACCACTCACCTTTTTCCTTTCATCAACTCTACAGTTCACGTTTTTCATATACCCATCCACTGGCAAGTCCACTCTCAAATGTCTGAACACATTCACTTCCTCCATAATCCCTACTTTCAATCTGATATCCAATCTTTCATTATTTAATCTGATAGTTACCCTCATCACCTTGCTCATTCCTATGTTCGCTTTTAATTTCCTTCCTTTACATAATAATATTAATAATTTTATTTTGACATGATACATAGTTGTACAAAGGAATGCAGTGGTACCCCGAGTTTCGTACAGCTCCCAACTCGAACAATTATGTAAGTGTATTATTGTAAGTGCTTTTTGTAAGTGTATTTTTGGGAGTCTGAAATGGACTAATCTAATTTACATCATTCCTTATGGGAACAAATTCGTTCGGTAATGGCACTTGAACAGCCTTCTGGAACGAATTATGGCCAAAACTCGGGGGTGCCACTGTATAATAGTTGAGTGTACATACAAAAACGCCCCTTGGATGCAGAGCATTTCGGGCAAACTTAATATTAAGTTAAGATTAAATAGGCTATAACAGATTAAATGGTCATTAGGTGAGTTACAGTGACTACAAGAGAACTGAGCATTAATAGGTAATGCTATATGGCTTTAATAGGTCTGGTACAGAAGTTTTAGTAGTGAATAATTACAGTTTTGAATTATTTTATAAAAAATTACAGTATTACAATAAAACAATTTAAACTATTTATAATAGTATGAAGTATACAATTGAGTATTTATAACGATGAAATCTGAACATTAATTTTGAAGCATTACATTTTTACAATAGAACAATTTAAACAATTTACATACCTCATCATGACTCACAAAATCTTTATAACACGATTGCAAACAACCTTGGAATGGGTGGAATTTCAACCCATGGCGAGTGAGTTGTAAAACTTCAGGCAAGTGCGTAAGCCACTTGAGTGCCTTACACACCGGCCAGGAGTTTTACGACTCACTCACCATGGGTTCAAACCCCACTCGTTCCATGGATTTTTACATACCTCCCCTAAAATTCATCCACTAACCTTTGCAACTTCTCTTCAGAATTTCCTAAAGCACATCACCAAAACTTCATCACCAAAACCCAACTGCTATAACTCCCATTTTGTATTTGATTTTGCATATTTTAATTCCACAACTCTTGCCAACGCCCTAGCATTTACTTCTTTTACAACCCCATCCATAAATATGTTAAAACAACCATAGTGACATCACTTATGGTGTCCCGTGGCCTGGTGGCTAAAACTCTCGCTTCACTTGGCGAGGGTTTGGGTTCGATTCATGGCTGGATAGAAGCATTGGGCGTGTTTCTTTACACTGGTGGTCTATGTTCCCCATCAGTAAAATGGGTACCTGGGTGATAGTCGACTGGAGTGGGTCACATCCTGGGACAAAACTGACCTAATTTGCCCGAAATGCTCTGCATAACAAGTGGCTTTCTGTATAGTAGTATGTCACTGATTGTCAGCTAGGCCTGTATACCTTGTACATATACTTGTAGAAATAAAGATATTATTATTATTATTATTATTATTACATATCCCTGTCTAAGGCATACTTTTACTGAAAAAAATAATCTCCCTCTTTCTTTCATACCCTAACCTGAGCTCCATTATCTTCATACCAACAAAATCACTCTCAATATAGACAAAACCTACTTCATGCTGTTTGGAAACAGAGCTTTAAATGTACAACTTACCGTATCAATTAATGGTTGCTCCATTACAAGACACACTGAGGACAAATTTTTAAGTCTTCACCTTGACTACAATCTTAAATTTCAGACCCACATCCAACATATATCCAACAAAGTATCCAAAACAGCAGGCATCCTTTCCAAGATACGGTACTATGTACCCCGAACATCACTACTAACACTATACCACTTTCTAATAAGATAAGACAAGATAAGATTTCATTCGGATTTTTAACCCCATAGGGTTAGCCACCCAGGATAACCCAAGAAAGTCAGTGCGTCATCGAGGACTGCCTGTCTTATTTCCATTGGGGTCCTCAATCTTGTCCCCCAGGATGTGACCCACACCAGTCGACTAACACCCAGGTACCTATTTGCTGCTAGGTGAACAGGACAACAGGTGTAAGGAAATGCGTCGAAATGTTTCCACCCACCGGGAATCGAACCCGGGCCTTCCGTGTGTGAAGCAAGAGCTTCAGCCACCAGGCCACCTAATCTACCCTTACCTCACCTATGGTACTGGTGCTTGGGGATCAACCACAATCAATTGCCTTAAATTATTAATAACCCAACAAAAAGCTGTTGTGCAGATGATCAACTCCTGTGCCAGACAACACACCTCACAGCTCTTCAAGAGCTTGAACTTACCTAGTATACAAAATACAGTAGAAGCCCTATATCCACTGATTGGGTATCCATGGTTTAAGTTATCCACGGTTTACTGCGGCCAAAAAATACCTCTTAATTCTGCATAATAATGGCTCCAAAGTGCAAAAGTAGAAAAACTGGCAATTCTTCAGAGTTTAAGAGAAGCCATGAAGTGCTTCCCATCAGTGAAAAAGTGATAATTCTCCATTTATTGTGCATAATTTATCAATGAATGATGAAAGTTTTTCTTTCTTTTTTTGTTTTTTTCTTTCTTTTTGGGTCACCCTGCCTTAGTGGGAAATGGCTGATTTGTTAAAAAAAAAGAAGTTATGTATAGGACTTACATATAGGGTTTGCTACTATCCACGGTTTCGGTATCCACAGCAGGTCCTTGGAATGTATACCCCATGGATACAGGGGTCCTACTGTATATACTCAGTATTTTGCCTATTAGATATACAGAACATTAAACTCCACTTTAAACCCTCCTCGCAAACTTCTCCTTGATTGCTACAACAGAACACACATGCATAACACAAGGCACAAAACACTCTTTGACATTCCTCGTGTCCATCTCACCCTATGCAAAAATGCAACGCACATAAAGGGTTCTAAGATCTGGAATTCATTATTCAAACAAGCAAAAGGTCCCCTTGTCTACAAATCAATTTAGGGTTATACTTAAAAAATCATCTCAGCTCCCAAAATTAGCCATACCAACACTATGCTAATTCATTCAAGCAGTTTTGAAATGACTCAAAAACCCCCCCAATTTTTATTTTATTTTATTAACACATTGGGCGATTCCCACCAAGGCAGGGTGGCCAGAAAAAGAAAAACTTTTATCATCATTCACTCCATCACTGTCTTGCCAGAGGGGTGCTTTACACTACAGTTATAAAACTGCAACATTAACACCCCTCCTTCAGAGTGCAGACAATGTACTTCCCATCTCCAGGACTCAAGTCCGGCCTGCTGGTTTCCCTGAATCCCTTCATAAATGTTACTTTGCTCACGCTCCAACAGCACGTCAAGTATTAAAAACAATTTGTCTCCATTCACTCCTATCAAATACACTCATGCATGCTTGCTGGAAATCCAAGACCCTCGCACACAAAACCTATTTTACCCCCTCCCTCCAACCTTTCCTAGGCTGACCCCTACCCCGCCTTCCCTCCACTACAGATTTATACACTCTTGAAGTAATTCTATTTCGTTCTATTCTCTCTACATGTCTGAACCATCTCAACAACCCCTCCTCAGCCCTCTAGATAATAGTTTTGGTAATCCCGCACCTCCTCCTAATTTCCAAACTCCGAATTCTCTGCATTATATTCACACCACACATTGACCTCAGACATGACATCTCCACTGCCTGCAGCCTTCTCCTCGTTGCAACATTCATCACCAATGATTCACACCCATATAAGAGTGTTGGTATAACTACACTCTCATACATTCCCCTCTTTACTACCATGGACAAAGTTCTTTGTCTCAACAGACTCCTAAGTGCACCACTCACCCTTTTCCCCTCATCAATTCTATGATTCACCTCATCCTTCATAGACCCATCTGCTGACATGTCCACTCCCAAATATCTGAATACATTCACCACCTCCATACTCTCTCCCTCCAATCTGATATCCAATCTTTCATCACCTAATCTTTTTGCTATCCTCATCACCTTACTCTTTCCTATATTCACTTTCAATTTTCTTCTTTTACATTTTTTTTTTTTCAACAAGTCGGCTGTCTCCCACCAAGGCAGGGTGACCCAAAAAGAAAGAAAATCCCCTAAAAGAAAATACTTTCATCATCATTCAACACTTTCACCACACTCATACATAATCACTGTCTTTGCAGAGGTGCTCAGATACAACAGCTGAGAATAGTCCCTCCCAGCTGTCACTATCCCAGACCCCTCCTTTAAAGTGCAGGCATTGTACTTCCCATTTCCAGGACTCAAGTCCAACTAAATCAATTAACTGGTTTCACTGAATCCCTTCATAAAATGCTACCCTGCTCACACTCCAACAGTTCGTCAGGTCGCAAAAACCATTCATCTCCATTCACTCCTATCTAAAACGCTCACACATGCTTGCTGGAAGTCCAAGCCCCTCGCCCACAAAACCTCCTTTACCCCCTCCCTCCAACCTTTTCTAGGACGACCCCTACCCCGCCTTCCTTCCCCTACAGATTTATACGCTCTCCAAGTCATTGTACTTTGATCCATTCTCTCTAAATGACCAAACCACCTCAACAACCCCTCTTCAGCCCTCTGGCAAATACTTTTAGAAACTCCACACCTTCTCTTAATTTCCACATTCCGAATTTTCTGCATAATATTTACACCACACATTGCCCTTAGACAGGACATCTCCACTGCCTACAGCCACCTCCTCGCTGCAGCATTTGCAACCCATGCTTCACACCCATATAAGAGTGTTGGTACCACTATACTTTCGTACATTCCCTTCTTTGCTTCCATGGATAACGTTTTTTGTCTCCACAGATACCTCAACGCACCACTCACCTTTTTTCCTTCATCAATTCTATGGTTAACCTCATCCTTCATAAACCCATCTTAATTCTTTCAATAATAACTACCATACACTTTACCTGGTATACTCAACAGACTTATTCAACTATATGTTTTGTACTCTCTTTTGTCCCCTTTGCCTTTATACAAAGGAACAATACACGCTCTCTGCAAGTCCCTAGGTACCTTACCCTCTTCCATACATTTATTAAATAATAGCACCAACTACTCCAAAACTATATCCCCGCTTGCTTTTAACATTTCTATCTTTATCCCATCAATCCCAGCTGCCTTACCCCCTTTCATTCTACCCACTGTCTTATGAACATCCCCCACACTCACAACTGGCTCTTCCACACTCCTACAAGATGTTATTCCTTCTTGCCCTATACACGAAATCACAGCTTCCCTGTCTTCATCAATATTTAACAACTCTTCAAAATATTCCCTCCATCTTCCCGATACCTCTAACTCTCCATTTAATAACTTTCCTCTCCTATTTTTAACTGTCAAATCCATTTGTTCCCTAGGCTTCCTCAACTTATTAATCTCACTCCAAAACTTTTTCTTATTTTCAACAAAATTTGTTGATAACATCTCACCCACTCTCTCATTTGCTCTTTTTTTACATTGCTTCACCACTCTCTTAACCTCTCTTTTTCTCTCCATATACAGTGCTACCTCGACTTACGATATTTTTTCATTCCAGAATGCTGTTCAAGTGCCATTACCAAACGAATTTATCTCCATAAGAAATGTTGTATAATAGACTAGTCCTTTTAGACCCCTAAAATTACACTTACAAAAGCATTTAAAAAAATAAACTTACATAAAAGGGTGAGTTTGGGGACCATCGTAAGTCGAGGTACCACTGTACTCTTCCCTCCTTGCATCACTTCTACTTTGTAAAAACCTCTCATATGCTAACTTTTTCTCCCTTACTACATCATCATTCCACCAATCGCTCTTCTTCCCTCCCGCACCCACTTTCCTGTAACCACAAACTTCTGCTGAACACTAACACTACATTCTTTAACCTACCCCATTGCCTACACTCTCACTAGCCCATCTATCCTCCAATAGTTGTTTATATCTTACCCTAACTGCCTCCTCTTTTAGTTTATAAACCTTCACCTCTCTCTTACTTACTGCTTCTATTTTCCTTGTATCCCATCTACCTTTTACTCCCACTTTAGCTATAACTAAAAAGTGATCCGATATATCTGTGGGCCCTCTATAAACATGTACATCCTGAAGTCTACTCTTCTTTCTTTTATCTACCAATACCTAGTCCAACAAATGTCTGTCACTACGCCCTACATCATATCTTGTACAGTGGACCCTCGGTTAACGAATACCCCGGAAATCGTGCAATTATGTAAGTATAATTTTGTAAGTTCTTGTGGAAGTGTATTTTTGGGGGTCTGAAATAGACTAACCTACGTGAAATTTTTCCTTATGGGAATAAATTCGTTCGGTAATGGCACTTGAGCAGACTTCAGGAGTGAAGTATTTACGAAACTCGGGGGTCCACTGTATACTTATTTATCCTCTTTTTCTTAAAATATGTATTACCTATAACTAAACCCCTTTCTATACAAAGTTCAATCAAAGAGCTCCCATTATCACTTACAACTGACACCCCAAACTTACCTACCACACCCTCTCTACATGTTTCTCTTACTTTAGCATTTAAGTCCCCTACCACAATTACTCTCTCACTTGGTTCAAAAGTTCCTATACATTCGCTTAACATCTCCCAAAATCTCTCTCTCTCTCTCCTCTACATTCCTCTCTTCTCCAGGTGCATACACGCTTATTATGACCCACTTTTCGCATCCGACCCATATTTTAATCCACATAATCCTTGAATTTACACATTTATATTCCCTCGTCTCCTTCCATAACTGGTCCTTCAACATTATTGCTACCCCTTCCTTAGCTCTAACTCTCTCAGATGCTCCTGACTTAATCCCATTTATTTCACCCCACTGAAACTCGCCTACCCCCTTCAGCTTTGTTTTGCTTAGGTCCAGGACATCCGACTTCTTTTCATTCATAACATCAGCAATCATCTCTTTTTTTATCATCCGCACTACATCCACGCACATTCAAACATCCCAGTTTTATAAAGTTTTTCTTCTTCTCTCTTTTAGTAAATGTGTACAGGAGAAGGGGTTACTAGCCCATTGCTCCCGGCATTTTAGTCGCCTTATACAACACGCATGGCTTACGGAGGAAGGATTCTTTTCCACTTCCCCATGGACAATAGAGGAAATAAAGAAGAACAAGAGCTCTTTAGAAAAAGAAGAAAAACCTAGATGTGTGTATGTACATATATATATGCATGTGCATGCCTGTGTAGTGTGACCTACGTGTAAGTAGAAGTAGCTAGATATACCTGTTATCCAGCGTGTTTAAGAGACAGAAAAAAAGAGACCAGCAATCCTACCATCATGTAAAACAGTTTCAGGTTTCTGTTTCACAGTCACCTGGCAGGACGGTAGTACTTCCCTGGGTGGTTGCTGTCCACCAACAGCAACCGCTTAATCAATTTAAAACATTAATACAGTGGACCCTCGCTATTCGAACACTCCAAAACTCACCCTCATTCCAGAATGCTGTTCAAGTGCTGTTACCAAACAAATTTATTCCCATAAGGAATGATGTACAGTGGACCCCCGAGTTTCGTAAAAACTTCACTCCTGAAGTCTGCTCAAGTGCCATTACCGAACGAATTTACTCCCTTAAGGAAAAATTTCACGTAGGTTAGTCTATTTCAGACCCCCAAAAATACACTTCCACAAGAACTTACAAAATTATACTTACATAATTGCACGATTTCCGGGGTATTCGTTAACCGAGGGTCCACTGTAATTAGATTAGTCCATTTCAGACCCCCAAAAAATACACTTATAAAAGCACTTACAATAATAAACTTACATAAAAGGGTGAGTTTTGGAGTGTTCAAATAGCGAGGGTCCACTGTACATACTTAAAATTGTACTGTTGTATCATTGTAAAGTGTACTAACTGTAATACTGTTATT
>WNWK01019222.1:0-38246 GCA_009830355.1 Cherax destructor
TTGAAATAAAATATATATCTAGAAGAAACTCTAAAAACAATTTCTAGTATTGTTATTATACTAGTATAGCATCAACATACTGTAACTTGAAATAAATTATACAACTAGATTAAACTCAACCAATTTCTCTTGTATTGTCTTTTAATAGTATGTATAACCAAATTATAATTTAAATAATACAGAACTAGAATAAACTCAATCAATTTCTTTAGCATTAAGTACTTAGTGAATAAGTCTCTAGAATAAACTGCCCCTAATGCCATGGCATGCCAGTGGCTCTCCTTGCATTACAGTTTTATAATTGTAACTACCAATAACATTGTACACTTGTAACATGCATAGAAATAAAAAAAAATATTATTATAGTTAAAGATAGTTATGTTATTGTTGGCTTTGAGTAGTGTTTTAGCCTGTTCTGCTGTGTAGTAATGACAGTTATTGTTAGGTTCATGTAAGTCATTTAATAGAAGGTTGGTATCAGGATCAATGTTTGGAATCATAAGATTTAGTGTGATTCTATAATTAAACTTAAAAATAGAACAATGCAAGTAGACTTAAGAATAGGACAATGCAAAAGGAGTTCTTGGCACGTGAGTTAGTACTTTGGATATGTTTACAAAAATGAAAAAAATGAGCTAAGATAGTCAATTTACAGCTATTAAGAATCTAAAACTATAGCACCTGAGTTAGCACCTGAGTTAGCACCTGAGTTAGTTAATTAATTAAACAAAAGTTTATATATGAGTGTGATTCTAAAAAGATTTAAGAACAATGAATAATGCTAAACTTAAAGATATGATATCTGATCAATTTATTTTACTAGCTAATTGGATTAACACACTTTTGAATAGAAGTCACAGAGATTTAGAATATATCTTTACAATGTAATTGATTTATTATTTAACTAGCAAATAGAACTGGTTGGAAAATTACTATGATTAATATTAATATTAATATTAAGTTATAATGATTGTAACTATGTATAAACGTAAGTAAATTTACTTACTTACATGATTCATTACCTTTGTAACTTGTGAGTTCATTACCTTTTTAACTTGCTCAGATATCAAAACTTTGGGGCCCAGTCCCTGGACCCATTATGTACCTCTGTAATCTTTTGACTACCGCCCACAGGATGGGTATGGGGTGCATAATAAAGATATCAAACTAAAAAAAACTCCTGCCCCAAACATCTTACTACTAGGAGATTTCAACTTGAGACACCTAAAATGGAGGAGTATAGCAAACAATGTGTTAGCAGAGATCATTCCAGGAGGCAGCTCAAATGAAAATTCATACACACACGAACTATTAAATCTTTGCAACAAATTCACCTTAAACCAGCAAATATTAGAGCCTACAAGACTAGAAAATACGCAGGACCTCATCTTCACTAACAACGACGATCTGATATGTGATATAACCATATCAAAAACCTCAGATCACAACATAACAGAGGTACAGACATGTAGGCACAGGGTTCCTGACCAGCAAAATGTGATCAGTTATGAAGGTCTCTTCACAAAATTCAGTTTTAATAACAAAAACATACAATGGGATCAAGTCAACCATGTCTTAAATGAAACAAGCCGTGAAGATATCCTAAACAACACGAATCCGAACATTTGCCTAGAAAAAATGAACTCTGTGGTTCTTGAGATCTCCTCAAGACACATTACATTAAGAAAAAGAAAGAGAAGATGTAAACTAGAAAAGAGAGACGCTCCCTATACAGACGAAGGCGAAGAGTCGCAAAGCTGTTGAGAGGGGCCAATATATCTGAAATGCGAAGTTAGGGACTGGTCAATGAAATTGCAAATTTCGAACTTAAGCTGAAGGAATCTTACAAGAGACAAGAATCACAGGAAAAACTAAAAGCCATAGAGGAAATTGAAAAAGAAAAAAAAATACTTCTTCTCTTATGCCAAATTAAGCACATAGTGTTCAAGACAGTGACCATATGCCTGATCACATAATTTGCATTTAGTTTGATCATCATCTGTGTATCTCCCAAACTGCCAGAAGTACCTGTAGCCAAGCCTAAGCCTGGCCACTACAACATCAGTCAGTCTGTTCACATTGCAAGTTGCTCCATAAACATACTTATCTATGTTCATGTTATCATAGTGGGTTATAGATCTACTCAGGCTTCTAACTGCATTCCTATAGCAATATTGTCCACTTATTGAGGAATACAGAGATAGACAGTATAATAACCTATGTGACATGTCAAGATATCTTATTTATGAAATAAGATACCAGTTATACTAAGTAAATTTCCTAAATTTGCTTGTAACAGATAAGTGGAATGTAGATATAAACCCAAATGTACAATTGTTAACCCCTTTGGGGCCTAGTGCCTAGGATTTTTGTGTATCCATATGCTCTTGCGCTACCGTCCACAGGATGGATATGGGGTGCACAATAAACTAGCCACTTCGGTGGCAAAATCTAAAAAATCTAAATCTTATGCCAAATCTAAGGAAAAAAATAGCATCCAGTATTGGGCCTCTGCTTAGGCGGGATGGGACATACACAGATGACAGCCAAGAAATGAGTGAGATATTAAAGTCCCAATACAACTCAGTGTTCAGCGAGCCGCTGCCCAGACTAAGGGTCGACAATCCAAATGAATTCTTTATGAACGAGACCCAAAATTTTGTCAACTCAAAAATCTCGGATATTATCCTAACTCCACAAGACTTTGAAAAGGCAATAAATGACATGCCCATGCCATGGAAATAAGTCACTCTGTCTGACTTTTTTGGGTTATCCTAGGTTCTCTACACATATGCTGCTATGTATGATAAGTATGTAAATGTATTTGTGTATACCTGAATAAACTTACTTACTTACTTACTCTGCCCCAGGCCCAGACTCATGGAACTTTGTGTTCGTCAAGAATTACAAGAAGCCCCTGTCACGTGCCTTCAGCATTCTATGGAGAGGGAGCATGGACACAGGGGTCATCCCACACTCAACATCCCATATCATAAAAATCTTTGAGAGGGTTCGCCAACTACCTAGATACCCATCAGTTACACAACCCAGGGCAACACGGGTTTAGAGCAGGTCGCTCCTGCCTGTCCCAGCTACTGGACCACTATGATAAGGTCCTGGATGCTGTTGAGGATAAACAAAATACAGATGTAGTATACACAGACTTTGCAAAAGCTTCCTACAAGTGTGACCATGGTGTAATAGCACATAAAATGCGTGATAAAGGAATAACATGAAAAGTTGGTAGATGGATCTATAACTTCCTGACAAATAGAACACAAAGAGTAATAGTAAACAGAGTACAGTCCCAGGCAGCCACGGTGAAAAGCTCTGTTCCACAAGGCACAGTACTCGCTTCCATTCTATTCCTCATCCTCATTTCTGACATAGACAGAGTTGTACACCATAGCTCCGTGTCTTCCTTTGCGGATGACACCTGGCTTGCCATGGCAGTGACCTCCATCGAAGACACCGCAAGACTCCAAGCGGACATCAACCAAATCTTCAAACGGGCCACTCAAAACAATATGAAGTTCAACGAGGAGAAATTTCAACTACTCAGATATGGAAAACTTGAGGAATTTAAAAATGTATTATGGTATACGACAAATTCTAACCATACAATGGGAGTGATAATGTCAGAGGATCTCGCCTTCAAAGACCACAACAATGTATCTTCCTCATCTGTTAGGAAAATGATAGGATGGATAATGAGAACTTCCAAAACTAGGGACGCCAAGCCCATGATGATTCTCTTCAAATCGCTTGTTCTCTCTAGGATTGAATACTGCTGTACACTAACGGCCCCCTTCAAGGCTGGAGACATTGCAGACCTGGAGAGCGTACAAAGAACTTTCACGGCACACGTAAGTACGATAAGGCACCTAAATTACTGGGAACGGTTGAAGGTCCTTGATCTGTATTCCCTGGAACGCAGGCGAGAGATACATGATAATATACACTTGGAAGTCCCTGGAGGGATTGGTACCAAACCTTCACACGAAAATCACTCCCCATGAAAGCAAAAGACTCGGCAGGAGATGTAACATTCCCCCGATGAAAAGCAGGGACGCTATGAGTACATTGAGAGACAACACAATAAGTGTCCGGGGCCCAAGACTGTTCAACTGCCTCGCAGCATACATAAGGGGAATTACCAACAGACCCCTGGCTGTTTTCATGAAGGCACTGGACAGGCACCTAAAGTCAGTACCTGACCAGCTGGTCTGTGGTTCTTACGTCAGTTTGCGTGCGGCCAGCAGTAACAGCCTGGTTGATCAGGCCCTGATCCACCATGAGGTCTGGTTTCAGACCGAGCCGCTGGGGCGTTGACCCCTGAAACTTTCTCCAGGTAAAATTCAGGAACATTCTCCTTCAGGGTACTCTTCTTGGCTAACATGTCAACTTTATCATGAAGGAGTAATCCAATGTGTGATGGAATCCATAGCAATTGTACATTAATTCCTTTTCCCGGATTTTTGAGTATCTATATCTGGCTTCTCCAATGAACATGCTGTTGGAGTCATTGTATGAGTCAAGAGTGCACATACATGGCGTAGAGTGCAAATAAGTACGTAGAGCGCACATGTGTGTTGTAGAGTGCACATGCATGCGTGGAGTGCACATGCGCGTTGTAGAGAGCACATATATGGTATGCACTTACTGTACATGGTGTTAGTGCACATAAATGGAGTAGAGTACCCACGCGTAGAGTTCACAAATATGATGTAGAGTGCACATGCATTGTGCAGCGTGTACATGATATAGAGCGAACATGCGTTGTGTATAGTGAACATAGTGTATGATCAATGTTATTTCCATAAAGAATGGTTTATAGTTGGTATGAAAAAGGTGATATTATTTAGATTATAGATAACCCCTGGTTATGCAGAACATAACTTATAACTGCATGTATAACTGCAAGTAGAATTGTTGGAAGTTTTAGCAAGACATTTCTCTATAACACTTTTGAAGGTTATTACAAATACAACAAATACAAATACAAATATTTATTTTTTCTCAATTTTACATAGAAGTTTACATAGAAGTGCAAGGAGAGCCACTGACCTGCCATGGCATTAAGGGCAGCTTAATCTAATGGCTTATAGACTATGTACATAATATTGGAGAAATTGATTGAGTTTGACTTGTTTAAATATTGTTCAGATTACAATAGTATGATGATATTACATTGGGCAAATTACAATATGGTGATACTACATTGTAACAAGTGTTTATTAGGATGGTAGTTAATAGTAAAAATTGAAATTATCTTAAGGAAAATAACATTGAGCATTTTTTAAAGTAATTTACAGAATGCGTATTTAGTTTAGGGTGAGTAGGTGGTAATATAAGAGTAATATAATAGTAATGTGAATGTTGTGAATATTGGTCAAATAGAAATGCATATACTAAATTTTAATGTTACTGCACAGGACATGCATGGTGCATAGTGCACTTGTAGGGTGTAGAGTGTACCTACATGATGCAGAGTGCATCTACACGATGTAGAGTACATCTACAAAGTGTTATGAGCATAGGTGTGAAGTGCACATTAATGCATGGTGTATAGTGCACGTGTAGGGTGTAAAGTGCACCTACACTTACCTACTTACTTACACGAGGCAGAGTGCACCTACATGATGTAGAGTACATCTACAAGGTGTTGTGAACATAGGTGTGGAGTGCACATTAATGGTGTAGAGTTCACATGCACGATTTTGCATGAGCATGCATCTAGTGCACATACATGGTGTTTGTTTGTTTCTTTGTTTTTATTAGGTCTCATACATAACTTTAGACTTTAACAATATTTTTTGAAGTAAATTATGTAGAATTTAACCTAGGCTAACCAAGTAAAATGGAGTGCAGATATATGGTGCACACTGCCCATAGATGGCACACAGTGCACGTAGATGGCACACAGTAAACATAGATGTCATAATGCACATGGATGGTGCACAGTGCACATGGATGGTGCACAATGCACATGGATGGTGCACAGTGCACACAGCCTTGAGTGCAGAGATCACATTTCATAACATTGTTGCCGCTTCTCTGGCCTCGTGCACGTTTGACAAGATTTGGCACCGCTTTCTAAATCAGCCTACGAAAAACTATACTACACCTCGTGCACCACGCCGCGGTAAAATACCCAGTTGAGCTGTTGTCCACCGTCGGGTATAGATGAAAATAAAATTTAGGTTCTTTTGGGGGGCAAATCGTGGAAAAAATAAGGAAGGCGAGGGAGGAGGCCTGTCCGTGACAATAGTCGCGCGTGCGCCCCCCTGGCTCAGTTAGTGTTGGGACTTGTCTAGTGTGCGACCATTCCCGTGTCGTCGCGGACTCTCCTAAAAACCGATTGATTTATGTCGTGTTTAATGCCTAGGTTCGGCGAACACAGTGGGCAGAGGTGTAGCGAGGTTCCTTGCTCGCGTGGAGCGCTAACCTCGGGCGGATGGATCCCAGTATAGGCTGGTACCAGCCCGAACAGCAAGGCCCCGCCAGAGACCTCTGGGCCAGAATTTGGCTCACTCAACAGGGTCTGGACAACATGAATCTCAACGACAGCAATATGAACCACGAGTACATTCCCCTTGGTGCCGACGACGCCACCACTAGGACTAACAAAAACGCCAGTGTGAACGCGAATAATAGTTATTACAACAGGACCAAAAGGAAAAGAGAGAACCGAGCCAGCACCTACGGCCTCAACCACAACCACAAGAACCTCATAGGACAGTTTGGGGGCTGTCCCTGGCGCCGCCAGCCTAATAACTACGACTTGGGGGTAGTTGGGTGAGTCACCTGACATGGGTGGTAAGCTGGGACCTGTGGTAGTGACATGGGACCCTTGGTGATGCCTGAGGCTTGATGTGTTGACAGGATCTTTAGTGATGACCTGAGACTTGTCGTGTTGACATAGGACCTGTAGTGATGACCTGGGACATGTGCTGACCTGGTAACTGTTAGTGACCTGACTTGTATTAACATGGGACCTGTAGTGATGACCTGAGATCTGTTATGTTGATCAGGAACCAATGGTGATCTGAGGCTTGTGGTGTTGATCTGAGACTTGTAGTGGTGACTTGAGATCGGTACTGTTGACCTGGGGCCTGTGGTAGCAACCTTGGACCAGTAGTGGTTATGTGGGATCTGTGGTAGTGACATGGGACCTGGGGTGATGGCCTGAGATCAGCAGTGGTGACCTGGGATCTGTAGTGATGACTTGAAACCTGTGGCAGTGATCTGTAGTAGTGACCTTGGACCAATATTTGTGACTTTAAGACCTGTGGTAGTAACCCAAGGCCTGTATTATTAGCCTTGCAAAAGAATATAAGAACAGTGGACCATCGCAGTAGGTCTATAAGCCCATGCTAGGCTGGTTCAATTAACATCCAACCATACCCACTCATGTGCCTGTCCATCCTATATATTTAAAGCTGCTCAAAGTTCTTGATTCAGTGACACTTGTAAGTTGCTCATAATAAATCTCTTGTCAGACCAATACATCTCTCTTCCCTCAAGGAAGTTGTGTTGATGCTGTTGAGAGGCTCTATCCAAGTATTGAACCTAATTTCCCTGTCCTTGAGTTGAACCTGAATACCTCTCACTTCCCTGTGGGTTTATGCTTCCCCATGAATGTAATAATAATAGTACTTCATATCAGTGTTACTTATCAGTGGTCAGAGTTGGTCCAAACCATCGTAAGTTTCCCTTTCCATATAAGTGCGGGTTATTTGTGTATTCCAGCCACGGTGTGACCTTTTTTTTTTCTTCAGTACTCTTTATCCTTTCTGAATAAATTTTGTACCTGCATTAGTGGCCCAAGACCTATAATAATGACCAGAGACCAGTATTAGTGACCTGCCACCTACATTAGTGACCTGCAACCTGTATTGGTGACCTGTAATGTATATTAGTGTCCTGGGACCTGTGTGATGACTTATCTGTTGCAAGGATTTGGGGTATGTAATAGTGACCTGAGATTGTAGTTATGGGTGTCGAACAAAATCAGAATTTTTAAATTACCGGCATTAGTGAGTTATCCATTCTCCAGGTTTCATGATTTAAAATATAATCACAAATTATCCAACAATGTAATTTAATGTTGCAGGCATGAGCAATAATTTAGGTTAGGTTATGTATTTGGGAAATCTTTGCCTGTTGGAAACTTGCAGACCTTTTACCGATTAATGACTTGATTTAATAAGTAAAATAAATCTTTTATTTCTTATGATCTATACAAAGAATTTGCACTGGTTAGTTTTACATACTTCATGTATAATTTGATACAATTGAAATCTCAGAAGAAAGCCATTTATTATGCAAAGCATTTAATGTCTTTTTACATCAGCTTAACAGGCTAAGAGCTGTTATCCTGTCTGAGTTCATTTCAAAGCCCAGCCCTATTGATGGTATGCTACCACCCTGTGAGATGTGATCCACAACAGTTGACTAACACCCAGGTACCTACTTATTGCTAAGTGAACAGGGGCAGCACGTGTTTGGAATCCTTGCCAATGTTTCCACCCGTGCTGGGGATTGAACCGGAAATGTAACCATGGATCCTCAGTATGAGAGCTGACTGTGTGGGAGAGAGGCAGTGGGGAAGAGAGGCTGTATTTGTATTGTAATTATATAAAAAATGTAACCAGTTGGAATGTATAACTACTGTAACATTTTTTATATGGCTCTCGCTTCACACACGGAGGGCCCGGGTTCGATTCCCGGCGGGTGGAAACATTTTGACGTGTTTCCTTACACCTGTTGTCATGTTCACCTAGCAGCAAATAGGTACCTGGGTTGTTAATCGACTGGTGTGGGTCGCATCCTGGGGGACAAGATTAAGGACCCCAATGGAAATAAGACAGACAGTCCTCAATGATGCACTGACTTTCTTGGGTTATCCTGGGTGGCTAACCTTCTGGGGTTAAAAATCCGAAGAAATCTTATTATCAATTGGTCAGAAGTCTGCAACAGTTTCCATCAGGCCAAAAAGTTCTCAAATACTTTATTTAACCCAACCTACCTTGGTGAATTTGGGGAAATCACTGATGTTCAGGAAGTGTACTGATTGCCTGGAACCTGTGGTGATGACCTGTTTTAGTAACTTGAAAAATTAAACTTGTCACTTGACTAATAATAATGATTTGGGACCTGTGACCTGGGATCTGTGTTGCTAACCTCCTGGCATTTGTATGCTTATACACAGGTCTAGAAAATTAATTTGTGACCCATTGTGTGTGATTTATTTGGAGTTTTGTAAGGTTACCACACTAAAATTAAGGATACTAATTACAACAATTCCTGAAACACCATTAATGTACTATACTACAAAATAATATTTAGACTAACTGTTTAAGAGAGGAATAACATAAACTTTGGATAATTAACTTCAGCACAATTAAGAGAGCATTTTTCTGTTAATGGTTAGATTGGCTATTGAAGGCTAGGCTCTTGTGTGATCATCCTAGGATATTTGATGTACATTTATTTTAATATGGGGTGGAAAAGCTACCACCACATCTTTTATGAGGTGCTGAGAAGAAAACTGATGAACTCACCAATGAGCAAAATTTGCATTTTACTAAAAAAAAAAAAATGATCATGACTCTTGAAAATGAGACCAGTTTGATCAAAATTGTATGATTGGTTACCTGGGTATAGTTGCAAATGTTTGTAGGCGATTTTCACAAAAGTGACATTTGGCAAATTTGTCATTTTTCTTCTCAGCATCTTGTATAATCTTTGTTATTTAACCCTTTCAGGGTCCAAGCCGTAGATCTACGCATTGTCCACAGGGTCCAAGAATTTAATTTTTTTTTTTTTTTTTTTCTTATGAAATGGTAGAGAATCTTTTTCTGAAGGTAATAAAACAAAAATTACGAAATTGGGGGGAAAACTGACAAAATTACACTCGTGAATTTGACTGTGTCAGCGATATTTACATATCAGCGATTTTGCCCACTTTGACTCCTATTTTAGGCCAATTACCTTATTCCAGTTGACCAAATTCTTAGCTATTTCGTTAGTATTACAGTGGACCCTCGGTTTTAGTGTTTAATCCATTCCAGAGGGATCGGCGAAAACTGAAACCATTTTCCCCATAAGAAATAATGTAAATTCAATTAATCCGTTCCAGACACCCAGAAGTATTAAAAAAAAATTTCCTTTAAAGATAGATTTACATGCACAAAAGAATGAACATTCAACTTGACACTTACCTTTATTGAAGACTGATGTTGCTGGATGGAAGACAGGGAAGAGAGGCTATTCTTTGGAAGGGGAATCCCCTCCATAAGGACTCTAGGTACCAAGTCCTCATCTGGGATCACTTCCCTTCTTTGTCTTTTACTGCCACTAGGACCAGCTTGAGAGTCACTGCACACCTGTGGCACTAAATATCTATCCAGAGAGCTCTGTTGCTGGCATCTCTTTAAAATGTCCCTAAAATGGGACAAGAGATTGTCATTGTACATGTTGCCGAGATGGATTACAACATCTTTGTTAGGGTGATGTTCCTCCACAAATGAATGCATAGTAGTCCACATTGCACAAATCTCCTTAATCTTTGAAGAAGGCACCTTACATCTCTCTTCCTCCTTCATTGAAGCAATTTCCTGAGTGGTTTGATGGTGTTGAACCTCAAGCTCTTGCAGCTCTTCAGTGGTTAGATCTTCATTGTGGTCCTCCACCAACTCTTCCACATCCTCGCCACTCACATCCAATCCCATGCAATTCCCCAATGCCACAATACTTTCCACAACTTCCATAGGCTCCTCAGGGTCAGCCCCAAACCCTTCAAAATCCCTCTCTTGGACACAATCTGGCCACAACTTTCTCCAAGCAGAGTTCATCGTCCTGGAAGTTACTCCCTGCCAAGCCTTATCTATAAGGCTTATGCACTGGAAGATATTGAAATGATCCTTCCAGAACTCTCTTAAGGTCAATTCAGAGTCCGAGGTTATGTCAAAGCACCTTTGAAACATTGCTTTTTTGTACAGTTTTTTGAAGTTAGAAATGACCTGCTGGTCCATGGGCTGGATGAGAGGAGTGCTGTTAGGAGGCAAGAACTTCACTGTTACAAAACTGAATTCCTTAGACAATTGGTCTTCCAAGTCTCAAGGATGAGCAGGAGCATTGTCCATTATCAAGAGGCACTTGAGTCCCAATTTATTTTCCAGGAGGTATTTCTTCACACTCGGGCCAAACACTTGATTAAACCATTCCAGGAAAATTTCCCTCGTGACCCATGCCTTACTGTTAGCCTTCCACATCACACACAATTTACTCTTGACGACACTGTTTTTCTTGAACACACTGGGATTTTCAGAGTGATACACAAGTAAAGGCTTCAATTTTAAATCCCCACTAGCATTACCACACAACAAGAGAGTTAGCTTGTCTTTCATAGGCTTGTGTCCTGGCAGTGCCTTTTCTTCCTGTGTGATGTAGGTCCTCTTTGGCATTTTCTTCCAAAACAGGCCTGTTTCATCACAAACCCGAACAAGTGTTTGTTTTGTCACAATTAAACACTTGTTCAGGTTTGAAATTTTCAGCATGTACATATTCTTTGAATTTGTGCACAAATTTTTCAGCTGCATACAGTGGACCCCCGAGTATCGTAATTAATCCGTTCCAGGAGCTAGTACTTAACACGAAGTTTACGAAATTCGAACCATTATTCCCCATAAGAAATAATGTAAATACAATTAATCCGTTCCACAAAAAAATATTCACATACTAAATTAAAAACAATATATATATATATACATTTACTTACCTTTATTGAAGAGTTGCAGGCATCTGGAAGGTAGAGTTGCTGATAGGGGCAGGGAGTTAGTGGTTGGAAGGGAAATCCCCCTCCAAAAGGACTTCAGGTAACAAGTCCCTCTCTGGGGTTGCTTCCCTTCTTGGTCTTTTAATGCCACTAGGACCAGCTTGAGAGTCACCAGACCCCTGCCTGGTAAAGTAACTGTCCAGAGTCCTCTGTTTCTGGCGACCCTTCAACACTTTCCTGAAGTGCGACATGGCTCTGTCACTGAAGTGGCTGCACAGAAGGCTCATTTCAGCTTGCTCAGGGTGGTGTCTTTCAACAAATGTCTGTAACTCATTCCACTTTGTACACATCTCCTTAAGCACTGAAGAGGGCACCTCCTTCTGTCTCTCACCCTCCTCCTTTGAAGCAATAACCTCAGCTGTGGTCTGTTGCTGTTCCAGATGAAGATCTTGCAGCTCTTCAGTTGTTAGCTCTACCCTGTGCACCTCCACCAACTCTTCCACATCCTCACCACTCACCTCCAACCCCAGGCTGTTCCCCAATGCCACAATAGAGTCCACAACAGGCACAGGATCGTCAGGGTCAAGGTCAGGGTCAGCCTCAAATCCTTCAAAATCCCTCTGTTGGACACAATCTGGCCACAATGGTCTCCAAGCAGAGTTCAAAGTCCTGGAAGTCACTCCCTCCCAAGCCTTACCTATAAGGCGTATGCAATGCACAATGTTGAAGTGATCTTTCCAGAACTCTCTTAGGGTCAACTCAGTGTCCGAGGTCACTTCAAAGCACTTTTCAAACAGTGCTTTGGTGTACAGTTTCTTGAAGTTGGAAATGACCTGCTGGTCCATGGGCTGGAGGAGAGGAGTGGTGTTAGGAGGCAAGAACTTCACTCTGATGAAATTAAACTTGTCAGACAAACACTCTTGCAAGTTGTGAGGGTGAGCAGGAGCATTGTCCAGTATCAGGAGGCACTTGAGTGGCAATTTCTTTTCCAAGAGGTATTTCTTCACAGTAGGGCCAAACACTCCAGTCACCCATTCCTTGAAAATCTCCGTAGTGACCCATGCCTTGGTGTTAGCCTTCCAATGCACACACAAATTATTCTTGTCAACACTGTGATTCTTGAAGGGTCTGGGATTTTCATAGTGATACACCAGTAAAGGCTTCACTTTAAAATCACCACTGGCATTGGCACACATCATAAGAGTTAGCCTGTCTTTCATAGGCTTGTGTCCTGGCTGTGCCTTTTCCTCCTGAGTAATGTAGGTCCTGTTGGGCATTTTCTTCCAAAACAGGCCTGTTTCATCACAGTTAAACACTTGTTGGGGGAGGAATTGTTCAGCCTCTACGAACCCCTGGAATTCATGCACAAATTTTTCAGCTGCACATTTGTCTGAGCTGGCTGCCTCACCATGTCTCACAACACTGTATGCCACTACGTTTCTTAAAATCACTTGCCTCACCACTGGTTGCAGGCATTGTCTTGACAAGATCTGCGTGCAACTTCCTTGCCTTTTCACAAATTATCGCCATGGAAATACTATCACCCGCTCTTTGTTTTTCATGGATCCACACCAACAACAACTTCTCAACCTCATCCACTGTTTTCGATCTATTTTTCGTTACCATATCAACCCCTTTTGCAACATTAGCTTCCTTGTTCTCATTTCTCTTTGCCAGGATAGAGCTGATAGTAGATGGGGTTTTGTTGTACATCCTGGCAAGATCACTCAGACGTACGCCACTCTCGTATTTTTCTATAATCTCTTTCTTCAGTTCGATGGTGTTCCTCACTTTCTTTACCACAGGGGTGCCACTAGGAAGCTTCTTTGGACCCATGGTGACTTATTTCACAGTGACAATCACTAAAACACCAAAAGAGACACCAAATGTAGTGTGAATGTTTGAAAGAGCGCGCTAGGTAATGTTCTCTCATTGGTAAACAACGCTTCACTGGCTGCGTCCCGCGTGGAGCAGGCGGACAGGTCTAATACGTTACGAAACACGAGCCATTTTACGATTCTCGAAATCGAAAAAAGCTTACGAAATAAGAACCTTACGAAACTCGGGGGTCCACTGTATTTGTCTGAGCTGGCACTCTCACCATGCCTTACAACACTGTGTATGCCACTTCGATTCTTGAATTTTTTGAACCAGCCTTTGCTGGCCTTAAATTCACCGAGATCAGCACTGGTTCCAGGCATTTTCTTGACAAGATTGGCATGCAACTGCCTTGCTTTTTCACATTTGATGGATTGCACAACACTATCACCCGCTAGCTGTTTTTCGTTTATCCACACCAACAACAATTTCATCATATTTTCAATTGATTGTGGCCTTTGTTTCATTATCGTATTCACCCCTTTTGCAACATTAGCTTCCGTGATTTATTTTCTCTTCGCCACAATGGAACTGATGGTTGATGGGGCCTCATTGTATATCCTGCTGAGCTCGGCAATATGTATGCCACTATATTTTTCTATTATTTCTTTCTTCAGTTCTACGGTGTTCCTCACTTTCTTTACCAAAGGACTGGCACTAGGAGCTTTCTTTGGGCCCATGGTGGCTTATTTAGTAGTCACACAATAATCAAGTGCCAAAAACAATGGATTGTTAAGAAATGTTTTGTATGAACTCCAGGATAATGTTCACTCAACCAGAAACAATGCTGCACTGCCTGGGAATGTGCATGGGAGGCGGGCTTGCTGGATTTGTATGTGCGCTGGGCACTTGACAGGTTCCGTACCATCAACGAAAACGGAGGTAATATTTCCACGAAAAAAGTGCGCGAAAACTGAAATTGGCAAAAACAGAGATACACGAAAACCGAGGGTCCACTGTACTTCTATTTTATCGATTGAGCACAAGAAACTGCCCAATTAACTATTTTAAGTAGCCAATAAAGTGGTCAGAAATTGGTAATTTTGCCAATTTCACACACAGTTCAAAATATTCCAATTTCAAAACAGCATCCAGAATAAACAATGCAGGCATTCCTGGCACTAAAATAAAATTTCCTCTGTTTATTAGTTACGTTTCCAGGCTTTACAGATGAATTCCATTTTTATTTTTTATTTACATCAAGAATTTTTATTCACACCAAAAAATGCAATATTGTAATAATTGTATAAAGACTATCAGTGAATTTGTAAACGTATATTAGACCCACCAGTTGACGTGTATTGGTCACATGATGTGATTTGTTTACTCTTGAAAATCAGCAAAAATCAAACATTTCTGCTACTTTGAGCTCAATAAGAAGCTATTTTCAGTACTAAAACCAATCAAAATCATCTCTACTTCTGTAATATATCTTCCATTCTATCAAATGAGACCAAGAAACCGCAAATACAACCTTAAAAACCACATAAAAATACTACACCACAAAGTTACCGTTTTAATCGAAAAACACAGTTGCAGGTTTTTTTTTCTCATTATGCACTGTGTGCATCAGGATTTACTTTATATGGTGCACACTTACCACATAGATGCATTCTCTCATATCTAGGCCCAAATTTACCGATTACAGCTTATCTGAGTGAGCTGAGCTCATGGCGTAGATCTACGGTTTGGACCCTGTGGGCAATGCGTAGATCTACGGCTTGGACCCTGAAAGGGTTAATGGTGTGGCCCAGTAAGCCGGCAGAATGCCTCTGTTAAATGAACAATGGCTCCACTGAGTGGATCATATGAATAAGATCTGCATTAGAAGAAATTTCCATAGCTCTCTTGACAAAATTCTGCATTGTCATGTAATGCTATTCTATTATGGGTCAGGCTAGGCTAGACTGGATTAATGTACTCTCACTTTGAGGAAATGGTGTGTGTGCTTTCAGATTCATCTTTATGATATTTACCCTTTATCACCGAAATTTTGAAAAATAAAGTACAGTGGACCCTCTGTTTTTGTTGAAAATTCTTTCCAGAATGCTGTTTGAGTGCCATTACAGAACGAATTTGTTCCCATAAGGACAAATGTAAATTAGATTAGTAGTTTCAGAACCCCAAAAATACACTTACAAAAGTTCTTATAAAAATACATTTACATAATTGTTCGAGTTTGGAGGTAAACGAAAACCGAGGGTCCACTGTACTGTATCTTTTAAGTTAACAGTCTGATATTTGCAGCTTGGATTACAGTAAAAAATTTCAAAGGTGTGATGATTTTTTTTTTTTAAATTTCGTGTAGACTATATGTGTTAAGGCTATTTTTCATTTTACAAATACAAATTTTTATTTATTTGCAAGTTTACAATGTGATTGACTTGTTGTAGGGATCCATATTTACATAGATAGTTTACAGTGTGTAATTACAATAATGAGTTGTAGTGCAAAGAGAGCCACTATCATGCCTTGGCATTATGGGCAGACTAAATTTAATGGCTTACAGACTACTTAATACTAGACAAATAGATCTGTTTTTATATATACTATAGCAAACAGTAAATTTACTAAAATTACAATATGGGAATATTACAATGGGACAAGTTGAAAGTATTATATAGGTTATATATACAGTGGTCCCTCGACTATCGTAATTAATTTGTTCCAGGAGCTATTACTTAACACGAAATATACGTAATTCGAAACCTTATTTCCCATAAGAAATAATGTAAATACAATTAATCCGTTCCACCCAAAAATATTCACATACATGTACTAAATAATAAAAAACAATACTATATATATACGTATACATTTACTTACCTTTATTGAAGAGTTGCAGGCATCTGGAAGATAGGGAGGATGACAGGGGCAGGGAGTTAGTGGTTGGAAGGGGAATCCCCCTCCAAAAGGACTTCAGGTAACAAGTCCCTCTCTGGGGTTACTTCCCTTCTTTGTCTTTTAATGCCACTAGGGCCAACTTGAATCACTAGAACCCTGTCGCACAAAATAACTGTCCACAGTCCTCTGTTTCTGGCGCCTGTTTAACATTTTCCTGAAGTGCAACATGGCTCTGTCACTGAACTGGTTGCAAAGATGGCTTATTTCACCTTGCTCAGGGTGGTGTTTTTCAACAAATGTCTGCACCTTAGTCCACATAGAACACATTTCCTTAATCTCTGAAGAAGTTACTACCTCACTATGTCCATCCTCCTCCTCCAAATCCACAATATCTTCCACAACAGGCACAGGGTCGTTGTACATCCTGGCAAGCTCACTCACACATACGCCACTCATATTTTTCAACAATCTCTTTCTTCAGTTCGATGGTGTTCCTCAGTCTCTTTACCACAGGGGTGCCACTAGGAAGCTTCTTTGGACCCATGGTGACTTATTTCACAGTGACAATCACTGAACCAGCAATAAACACAACAAAAGTATTGTGAATGTTTGAAAGAGTGCACTGGGTAATGTTCTCTCAATGGTAAACAACGCTTCACTGGCATCCTGCGCAGGGCAGGCAGACAGGTCTAATACGTTACGATACATGAAATAGAAAAAAGCTTACGTAACACGAGTTTTACGATATACGAGCCTTACGATACTCGGGGGTCCACTGTATCAACAGTAAAATTATTTAAATTACAATATGGGAATATTACAATGTGCATTGTTGAAAGTAGCTTACAGTCATATTTACTAATTTTACTTTTATTATTTTCCTCTAGTTGTGAGATTTTATTACTTCCATTCTAATTGGAGATTAAGTCAGTGCAAATTCATTAATGACCATTTAAGACTGTACCTTAGTATGCTATCCTAGTTCTGTTGTCATGTTTACAGTATGTTGCTTTGATTTTCATTGTTCTGTTATACAGTAGTCTTCCAGTTATCTTTTCATATAACTTCATCTACAGTAAGGGCAAAGACCTGTATGATAGTCATTTTTAAACTTCACACTGGTATGTGTACAGCCAGGCCCTGCTTTACAGTGCTTCGCTTTACAGCATTTCACTAATACAGTGGTTTTCAATTATACCCATTCTTCATTTATTTAGGCTTCCTACAATAAATATACTTACCACTCACTATAAGCTAAGTACAAAAATATTTTAAGGTAAACAATGTATGTACTGCATATGCATTTTTTAGGACTAGCTCTATTGCTCACTTAATATATGATACTATGAACATGTTATCAGGCTTTTATATGCATTTGAAAATGAAAAAAAAGGGGGGGGGGGATGTTTCACTTTACAGCAGCAGCCCAGAACCTAACTTGCTGTATAAGTGGGGCCCTCCTGTATATCACTAACATATGCAACAAAGTTATTATTAATGCATTACAAAACATAATATTTATTCATAAACCAATACTTAAGTAGTTTGTAAATTCTCTTTTGGCTTTGGAAGCAGTATTTTCTCTAGCCTAAAAGTTTTAATAAGTTCCTCAGTTTTCTTCAAGAAATATTTAATTCACATATCTATCTACTAATTTGGATATCTTTAATTAACAGTTTTCTCTGGGAAAAGGTGCAGAGGTTCTATCTAGCACCTCCACGAGCCTATGCTTGTGGACAGCTTTATTAACCCTTTGGGGTCCAAGGACCCTCTCTGAAACTCGTTCTCAGGGTCCAAGAATTTAAAAAAAAAAATGATTTTTTCTTACGAAATGATAGAGAATCTTTTTCCGATCGTAACGCCACAAAAATTATGAAATTTGATCGAAAACTAACGGAATTATGCTTTTGCGAAGTTAGCGGTATCCATGACATTTACGCATCGGCGATTTCGCCCACTTTGAGCCCCATTTTTGGCAAATTCCAATGTTTCAGTCTACTAAAATTATAGCTATTTCGCTAGAACTCCATTTCTTCTATCGATTGAGTACAAGAAACCGCCTATTCACCAATTTCAACTACCCAAAATAGTGGTCAGAAAATGGCAATTTGGCCAATTTCACACAAATTTCAAACGATGCCAATTTCAAAATAGGGTCCAGAATAAACAAGGCAGACATTCCTGGCACTAAAATAACATCTTCTCTGTTCATTAGTCATGTCTCCAGGCCCCTCTTACATTACTTTTGCTTTCCATTTTGAATTTTTTTTCTCACAAAAAATAGAAGATTTACTGTTATGTATACAACTGCATCATTGTAAAAATGGTATAAATAATATCAGCGCACGTGCAAGAATATTAGACTCTCCAGTTAATGTGTATTGGACGCATGGTGTGATTTGTTTACTTTTGAACATCGGCCAAAATCGAACATTTTTGCTACTTTGCGCTCAGTTTCAAGGTACTTGTCATCATGAAACCAGTCAAATTTATCGCTATTTCTGTAATATATCATCTATTCTATAAAATGAGACTAAGAAAATGAGAATACAAGCATAAATACCATACGAAAATAGACTGCAAAGTCGCTGTTTTAAACCAAAAACACGGTCATTTTTTTTTCCTCATTATGCACTGTGTTGTGCAGGAATTTTTTTATACTGCGCACACTGACCTCACAGACCCATTCTGTCACATCTAGGCCTAACAGCCTGTTTCTGCTTGATTTGAGGGTGCTAGAATTTAGGCGTACTAGTACGTCAATAACCCCAGGGCATAATCCGTACTAGTACGACCAAAACCCCGAAAGGGTTAATGTTACACCACAATTTAATTTTTTTTATTGGATTGTATATACCTGAAGGATGTTTCTGGGGTCAATGCCCCTGCAGCCTGGTCACAAAAAAGACCCGGTAGTGAAATGCCTCATTGACCAGGCAGTTACTACTGGTGGCACACAGTTTGCTGTGTGAACCATAGCCCAGCTGGTCAGGAACTGATTGGAGGAACTTGTCACTCTCCTTTTGAAAAAGCAAAAAGTTTGTTGGTATTTCCCCATATGAATGAAGGACAGGCATTGAAGAGTCAAGGACCTCTGACATTAAGTTCTTTCATAGTACAGTATACTCGTCGTACCCCTGCTTTTTAGCGTAGGTACTCTGTACCATCTGCCAAGTCTTTTGTTGTACAGAGTGATTATAGTATTCAGGTTTGGGATCAGACCCTCCAGGATTTTCCAGGTGTAAATTATGATGTATCTTTCTTGCTTACATTCCAAGGAATACAGTGCAATCCGACGTCAGATACCTTCTTCTGAATATATGTATATAAACGACTGGAATGAGTTACTTAATCATAGCCAGTAATACTGTAGTATAAATTAATTTAAAACCGGAGCTAAGGAGTACTGAATGAAGATGTAGGGTAATGCCCCCAAAAAAGAAATACAGTGGTACCTCGAGTTACGATGGTCCCCAAAATCGCCCTTTTATGTAAGTTTATTTTTTTTAATGCTTTTGTAAGTATATTTTTGGGGGTGTAAAAGGACTAGTCTATTTTACATTATTCCTTATGGGGATAAATTCGTTTGGTAATGGCACTTGAACAGCATTCTCGAACAAAAAAATATCGTAACTCGAGGTACCACTGTACTTTCAGTCACTGTCTTACTAGAAGCATGCTGACATCACAATTCAGATGGCCCTCTGAACTTCAGTAACCCCACCCCTTCTTCAGAGTGTATGTACTGTACCTCTCACCTTCAGAACTCAAGTCCATCTAACCAATTTCTGTGAGTCCCTTCATAAATGTTACAGTACTTGCACTCCAACATCATACTCCCATGCCTCTTCTACATAATGCTTGGCCACCATTTTGAATCCATCATCACAAGTTTTAACCTATTTCTTGGAGAGAGTTTTTTTTTTTTTTAAACTGTAGCTTTGATGCAGCAGACAGAAAGAGAGACTGGAGTTTTCAGGTAGTTTCAGATTTTAGGTCTTTTTATACACATGAGGATGAGGAAAAGGATGGGGGCAAGTACTGTACCTTGTGGAACAGCTTTTCACTGTGGCTTGTGTTCAGATTACAGTGGAACTTCGGTACTCGAATTTAATTTGTTCCAGAAGGCTGTTCGAGTGCCGATCTGTTCAAGTACCGAACAAATTTCTCCCAACCAGTTTTCTTTTTGGTTGGCTGTTATCACTAATCTTTGTAGGCCCCATGGTGACTTATTTATACAGTATAAAAAAAAAATGCGAAGAAACACGAAATGGTAAACAGCGAAGTTCCGGCAGGTTGTTTGTTTGGTCTAATGCCGAGCAAATGGCCAACTGCCGAGCGATTTTTTTGACCGAACAAAACGTTTGAATACCGAATTGTTCGAGTACTGAGGTTCCACTGTATTTCATCTCATCCTGCTGCATTCATGGAGTGATAGTGCACAAAATGAGGGTCATGGGCATTACGGGGAAGATAGGCAGATAGATTTTTGGGTTCCTAACACACACAACACAAAAAGTAGTAGTAAACAAAGCAAGATCCAGCATCAGCGAAGTAAAAAGCTCAGCGCCCCAGGGCACTGTCCTGGCACCTCTGCTGTTTCTCATCCTCATAGCAGACATAGATAAAAACACCCGTCACACTTTTGTATCATCATTTGCAGATGACACTAAAATAAGCATGAAAGTCACTACGGTAGAGGACACTGAAAAATTACAGGAAGACATAAGCAGGGTTTTCCAGTGGGCAGTGGAGAACTACATGACGTTCAATGGTGATAAGTTCCAGCTGCTTAGGTATGGAAAGAGTGAAGAACTCAAAAGGAACACCATATACAAAACTCAAGAGGGTCACCAAATAGAATGAAAGGAACATGTAAAAGACCTGGGAATAATTATGTCAGCTGACCTTTCTTTTAAAGACCAAAACAAAACAAAGATCACGACAGCCATGAAGATGACGGGGTGGGTATCGAGAACTTTCAAAACAAGGGAAATAATGCCAGTGGTGACACTTCAAATTGCTGGTGCTCCCTCATTTAGAATACAGTAGTACCCTGAGTTTCTTACTTTATTCGTTCCAGAAGGCTGTTCGAGTGCCGTTACCGAACGAATTTGTTCCCATAAGGAATAATGTAAATTAGATTAGTTCGTTTCAGACCCCCAAAAATACACTTACAAAAGCACTTACAATAATACACTTACATGATTGTTCGAGTTCTGAGCAGTACGAAACTCAGGATACCACTGTATTCAAATTCTTTATTTCATGTAATACAAGGTGGGGGGGTACTTATAGTTATCCATTAAAGTTGATATTACAAGATGGCCAATAATATGCCTAGGTATGCCTAGGCTTTTCAGGCAGTCTTATGATAGGTCTTACTCAATAGCTATACAATGGATATACAGATTGTAAGGTTAGGTTAGGTTTACAAAATTTAGGTACTGGAATTTAAACATTGAGAATTTAACAATTAGTATAAAAAGTTAGCAATTAGTTTATATATTAATGATAAAGGTGATATATTGGCATAATATAGTTTCTATATTGGAGTATCTTGGGCAAACTTATGACTAGCTTAAGTATTATGGAGCAATAGTTGTATTAGAATTTTGGTTAGAACTGTGCAAATTAAGGGGAATCACAGATATCAATAAGTGTATTTTGCTGTGGTTAGTAATGTGCAAATTAAGGAGAATCACAGATATCAATAAGTGTATTTTGCTGTGGATATGTGCAAGATAAAGTAGTTTTCGTATGGTTAACTACCGGTTGGGTGCGTAAGTGAGATAAGATGTTTTTTAACGGTGCTTTTGAAAATGGAGGTTGTGTCTGCAGTTCTAGAGTTTTCAGGCAGGGAGTTCCAGATTTTAGGCCCTTTTATGCGCATTGAATTTTTGTATAGATTTAGTCGGACACGGGAATGTCAAAGAGATGTTTATGTCTGGTATTATGTCTATGGGTCCTGTCACAACTGTCAAGAAAGTGTTTTAGCTCTGGGTTAAAGTTGGAATTAATGGTTCTATAAATGTAGATAGCAGAGTAGTAAGTATGGATGTTCTGGACAGTGAGTAGGTTTAGGTCTTTGAAGAGTGGGGGGGTGTGCTGCCTAGCGTTGGATTGTGTGATAATTCTTACTGCGGCTTTTTGTTGGGTTATTATTGGCTTTAGGTGGGTAATTGCTGTTGATCCCCATGCACAAATGGCATATGTGAGGTAGGGATAGATGAGTGAGTAGTATAGTGTGAGTAGGGCTGATTGTGGTACATAATACCGTATCTTAGAGAGGATCCCCACAGTTTTGGACACTTTCTTTGTTATGTGTTGGATATGGGTGCTGAATTTCAGGCTGCTGTCAAGGTGAAGGCCCAGGAACTTGCCCTCGTTATGTCTAGCAATAGGTGTAGAGTTGATCTTAATGTTTAATTGTGGATCATCTGTTCTGTTGCCAAACATAATATAGAAGGTCTTATCAGTGTTGAGTGTAAGTTTATTGGCAGTCATCCATGTTGATATTTTTATTAATTCGTCGTTAACAATGGTATTGCTCAGTGCTCACAGCCCCATTCAAAGCAGGAGAAATGCCAGAGCTGGAACAAATACAGAGATCGTTTATGGCTCACATTGAGCCAGTAAAGCACCTAAATTACTGGGAACGCCTTCAAATCTTGAACATGTACTCATTGGAGCGGAGGAGAGAAAGATACATGATAATATATACAGTGGACCCCTGAGTATCGGCCGTAATCCGTTCCAGGAGCTAGGCCTCAACTCGAACTAATATTTCCCATAAGAAATAATGTAAATACAATTACTGTAATCCGTTTCACCCAAAAATATTCACAAAAAATTCATTTTTTTAAAGAATAAATACATACAGAAAACAATGAGAAATTAATATAAAGCACTAATTTTAATGGATAAATGAACATTTAAATCAGTTTTACCTTTATTGAAGACTCTTTTTTGGCATATGAGAGAGGCAGGAGAGTTTGTTTGTAGGCAGGACAAGATAGTCCTTCAATTTGTCACTAATGTAAACTCTACGGCTTATTTATCTATCACAATTCATCTAATATAACATAATAAACAATATTAATAACATAGAAACATGATATATACTCTAGAATGAATAAAATATGTCATATGTCTCTCTCCCTAACCAACAGTGTTGCTGTGTTTGTTGTTGGGTGTATAAGAACCACTGAAAGATAAGCCTTACATAGTGGTGGTCATGGCCGCCAGACACGGCGGTGTTGTCAGTCGCCCTATACAACTCCGACAACATTGGAGGAATCAGTTTCGTGCTGTACTTTCCCTATCGATTAATCGCTTAACTTACTTACTACACTCATAATGCTGCACTTTATTGCTGGCTGGTGCTATAGCCTTTATCGACTCGTGCTGATTTAGTATCATACATATCGTAGAATCACCGAATCACTGAAGAAGGCACATTCTCCCCTCTCTTCCTCCTCCACTTTGATACTTTGCTACAATTTCTTTCTTCAATTCTATCGTGTTTGTCACTTTCTTTACCAAAGGTCTGCCACTATGAAGTTTCTTTGGGCCCATGGTGGCTTATTTCACAGTCACAATCAATAAACAAGCACTAAACACAATGAATTTATTGTGAAATGTTTGGATGAGTGCGCCGGGTAATGTTCACTTAATGGTAAACAAAGCTAGACTGGCTCACGACGCCTGTGCGGGGAGGCGGACAGGTCTGGTACGCTGGCCAAAACATGGGGAAACGGCCGATAGTCGGGCCAAAATTGGGCTGAAAAAAGAGACCGAAACACGAGTCGGCCGATACTCAGGGTAGCCGATCCTCGGGGGTCCATTGTACCTGGAAAGGTACTCGAGGGCCTGGTCCCAGATCTGCACACTGCCATTACAACATTCTGGAGTGAGAGATATGGGAGGAAGTGCAAAATAAACCCAGTGAGGAGCAGGGGTGTGGTGGGGGACAATAAGGGAACACTGTATCAACATTTGTTGTCCCAGACTATTCAACATCTTACCAGAAGATATCAGATACACGGCTGGAACAAGTGGAGAAGCCTTCAAGAGGAAACTGGACAAGTATCGTCACCAGGTGCCAGATCAACCAGGCTGTGATGGATATGTGGGGCAGCGGGTCTCCAGCAGCAACAGCCTGGTTAACCAGGCAAGCACCAGACGAGCCTGGCCCATGGCCGGGCTCCGAGAGTAGTGAAATTCTCGAAACTCTTCAAAGGTATATCAAAGGTACAGTGGTACCCCGGTTTACGTAATTAATTCGTTCCAGAATGCTATTCAAGTGCCGTTACCAAACGAATTTGTTCCCATAAGGAATAATGTAAATTAGATTAGTCCTTTTAGACCCCCAAAAATACACTTACAAAAGCACTTACAAAAATACACTTACATAATTGTTCGAGTTTGGAGCAGTACGTAAACCGGGGGTCCACTGTATATCACTGGTCCATAGATTTTTAGTGTGCTCAGCAATTTGCAAACAAGTGAAATTATTTGCAAACATAATGACTTTAAGAACCATTGATGGCAGTTGGGATCCACATGCCTAAGTAGAGCACCATAAACTATCCCTTAACAAATGTTGAACATTTCAAGGGCCAAATCCACATATTTTTTCAAATTACAATTGATATCACCCTTAGTTGGATCAAAACTTAGCCCAAAGCTGCTTGTTAATCCCAGCTAAGCCCAGTACTAAATTAATTTATGGCAAAATTAGGATTAAGATATTGGGATGAACCACTTTGTGCTATAAGATGCCAGGTGTTAAGTTAAATTAATGTATTTCAGGTAAGGAATTAACCAAATAGATTTGTTGTTGGAATGATGTATAATCGATAGTATGTATTTTTTGGGGGTCACTGCCAAGATTGGTGTTGTGATTTTGCATACACAAGAGTATAGAGATTCCCCAGACATAAGGGTTCAGGTGTTAAGTTAAACTAATTGACTCTAGGTACTGAACAACACACTAGGTTTGTTGTTGTAACATGTAATCGATAGTACATTTTTGAGTCATTCTGTCAGATTGCTGTTGTGATTTTGCATACAGAAGAGTAGGGAAAATTTTCAGACATTATCATATTTCTAATATAGAATAAAAAGGCACAATACTGTGATTGGAACAATACACAAATAACCTCCACATAGTTGAATGAAACTTGTGACATTTTGGTCCAACTTTGACCATGGTCCAAGTTGAACTATAACATCGTCATAAGCTTAATAATAATAATAATAATAATAATAATAATAATAATAATAATTTAGCATGATACATGTTTGTATAGAGGAGTGTAACATTTGGGTGAACATGCCAAAAGCCCCTTTATATGCAGAGCATTTCGGACAAACTTAAGATTAATAGGGCAATACATTGCTGTAATTTGTACATATGGTCATTAGGTGAGTTACAATGAATGCAATTAATTAAATTGAATATTCTATTAGTTGGAGCTATGTGGGTTTAATAAGTTAGGTAGAGAAGAATTACAGTTTTGATCTGTACATGTACATCGTATATAATAGTACAGTGGACTCTTGAAAATCGTGATTAATCCGTTCCTGAGAGGCCGCCTATTTTCAAAATGGACTATTTTCAAAACCATTTTCCTATAAGAAATAATGTAAATAAAATTAATCCATTCCAGACATCCAAAAGTATTTAAAAAATATTTTTTTATATAAAATGTACATTTATCTACACACATGAAGTATAAAACAGTAATAACTTGACACTTACCTTTATTGAAGAGTTGTTGATGTGTGGAAGACAGGAGGGTAGAGGATTTAAGAGTTACTAGTATTTGGAATAGGAATTCCCTTCCATAGACTTCAAGTACCAAGTCCTTTTCTGGGGTTACTTCCCTTCGTTGTCTTTTACTGCCACAGTACATTCATTACTTACTTTAAAATATTTGTTAGTCTTAATGTAGGGAGAGAGGTGTGTAGTATTTATTTGTAGGAATTCAGTGTAGGTAGCCTGTAGACGTAGGTACACGTATGTAGCCCCACACGGGGCTTCACTACACAGCCATATTATTACACTACACAGCCATATTATTACCATGTTCACTGAGTTTAATCATTTCTAACAACTGCCTTTAGATGCCATCATAAACAAAGGGAGAAGTAATGAATAATTCATGCCGAGAATTGTAAACAAACGCGTATGATGGGCGGTTACTGCACCAGACGCCAGATTTACAGTTCTCTCTAATGCTGCATCAGAGAAAACGTAATGTTTACTCTCCACCCAACTCACCACTCGATGTGATATGTAATATGTTTCTTATATAATTTTGAAGAAAATATCATAGATGGAGTAATGAAAATGTCTATATTAACCTAAAATAAAACATTTGTTTGAGCTTGGTGTGGGAAGTACCCTGGCTTTGTGTGGGGAAGTATCCTGCCTGGTGTGGGGAAGTACCCTGCCTGGTGTGGGGAAGTACCCTGGCTGATTTGTGTGGGGAAGTACATTGCCTGGTGTGGGGAAGTACCCTGCCTGGTGTGGGGAAGTACCCTGTCTGGTGTGTTCTTTCTTGAATTCTATCGTGTTTCTTGCATTCTTTAGCAAAGAGCTGGCACTAGGAGCTTTCTTTGGGCCCATGGTGGCTTATTTAGCAGTTGCAAGCACTAAAACGAATGGATTAATGACAAAATGTATGGTATGAATGCGTGGGTGGCGGTCACTCGCTGGTAAACAGTGGCACACTGACGCTCAATGTGGTGTTTGTGACCAGGCGGTGGGGAGGCCACGCGGACGCGTTTCAGATGACCGGCGATTTTCAAGGAAATGGACGATTTTCAAGTAATTTTTTTTTGCCGAAAAAAGTGGATGATTTTTAAATTCGCCGATCTTCAAGGGATACAATTTTCAAGGGTCCACTGTACAGTATTACAGTTGAGCACAATTTAAAACAATGAAGTTGAAACAATTTTAGGTTTGAGGAAGTGATTATATAGTTGAGCAATCATCAAACACAATTTACAATAATGAAATATTACAATTTAGCACAATTTAAAACAATGAAATTGAAACAATTTTAAGTTTGGAGAAATGATTAAATAGTTGAGCAATCATCAAGCACAATTTACAATAATGAAATTGAAACAATTTTAAGTTTGAAGTAAATGATTAAATAGTTGAGCAGTCATAAATTATTTAGGAGTTTTTTGAGTAATTGGTAGGTGTTAAGTATAGTGTTTGTCTGCTTAATTTTGGGTGATGAGGTGATTTCTAAGTAGGGCCTTAAATTGATTTGCAGACAGGGGTCCTTTAGTGTGTTCTGGCAATGATTTCACAGATCTTTGAGCCCTTTATGTGCATAGCATTTTTGCCTAGGGAGAGATGGACACGAGGGATATCGAAGAGTGATTTGTGCCTCATGTTATGCCTGTGTGTTCTGTTGTAGTTATCAAGTAGGAGTTTGAGAGGAGGGTTAATGTTGGAGTATAATGCTTTGTGTATGTAGTAGGCACAATAATAAGTATGGATGTTTTGTATATTAAGCAAGTTAAGGCTCTTAAAAAGCGTGGAGTGTGCTGTCTAGTGCATGAGTTGGTAATCATTTGCACAGCAGCTTTTTGTTGGGTTATTGAAGGTTTAAGGTGATTTGGTGTGGTTGAGCCCCATGCACAAATACCATAGGTGAGGTAAGGGTAAATGAGAGTGGTAAAGAGCAGAAGAGCTGTTTGGGGTACATAGTACCGTATCTTTGAAAGGATGCCTTACTGTTCTGGAGACTTTCTTGGATATTTGCTGTATGTGGGTCAGGAATTTGAGACTGCAGTCAAGGTGGAGACCTAGACATTTGCCCTGTGTGTGTCTAGAAATGGGTGAACCATTTATCAATATGTTTATCTGTACATTTGAAGCTCTGTTTCCAAATAGTATGAAGTAGGTTTTGTCTATATTGAGAGTAAGTTTATCGGTAGTCATCCAAGTATGTAGATATTTTTAGTAGTTCGTTATTTACAGTGTCTGTTAGTATAGTTGGGTTTGGGTGAGAGAAGACACAAGTAGTGTCATTCTCCTACATGCAGGTTATTTGTGTACTTCTAGTAGGTTGTCAGATGTACAGTTAAGACAATTATTAAATTTTCAGTCCACCTAAAAACACAAACAGTGGACCATTAACCCTTTCAGTGTCCAGATCCCTGATCTGAGAATTGCTCTCAGTGTCCATGAATTTAAAAAAAATTCTTATAGATTTAAAGATTTTATTTTTATGAAGATAAAACAAAACAAAAAAATTTCCCGTCAGTACAGTAGAACCCCTATATCCGCAGGTCCAGTACAGGTTGACCATCACTAATGCCGTATTAGTGATTTTTCTGGATTGCAGAGTGGTTAGGTTAAAATATACTTAACCCAACGGCGATATTGGTGCTTTGGCAATTTTGCCTATTTTATGCCCTATTTTTGGCCTGTTCCAATCTACCAAACTCATAGCTATTTTGCTAGTATCCCTTCTATTCTGTAGATTTAGTACAAGAAACTGCCCATTTACTTATTTCAACTACCCAATAAAGAGGTCAAATTGGTAGTTTGGCCAATTTCACACAAATTTCAAGAGATGCCAATTTCAAAATAGGGTCGAGAATAAACAATGTAGACATTTCTGGCACTAAAATAACATTTTCTCTGTTCATTAGTCACATCTCCAGGCCCCTTTTATATTATGCTTGCTTTCCATTTTGAATTTTTATTCACAAAAAATAGAAGATTTACTGTTATGCAGACTACTGCATTATTGTAATAATTTTATAAATACTGTCAACCCATTCATGACTGCATATTAGACTGGTCAGTTGGACATATATGTATTGTTTATTTTTGAACATCGGCAAAAATCAAACATTTCCGCTATTTTGAGCTCAGTTTCAAGGTACTTTCCATCATGAAACCTATCCAAATCATATCTATTTCTGTAATATATCTTCCATTCTATCAAATGAGACCAGAAAAACGAAAATACAACAAAAAAAAAAACATACGAAAATAAAGCAAAGTTGCTGTTTTACACCAAAAACATGATCGCAGTTTTTTTCTCATGCACTGGGTGCTGCAGGATTTTTTTATATAGTGCACACTTACAACACAGACCTATTCTCTCACATGTAGGCCCATATTTACCAGTCACAGCTTATCTGAGTGAGCTGAGCTCATGGCGACTGACAGTGGCTTCAAAGCCACCTTATCTTTTATGGTCAATGTATGGTGTATATGCTTTACACAATGAGAAGCATTTTGTTTATTCGTTGGAACCAATGCTATGGCTAAATGTGAGCAGGTTATAACAATAAATGGAGAAAAAGAAATTGGAATGACTTATGCAGCAAGTAGCACCACCAAACAGCGGCAGGTTGGTGTGGTGACCCCAGAAATTTGAAATTATGCTAGCCGAAATTAGTGTCGGATTACTGATGGAACCAGAGTTTACTGTGGCCAAAAAATAAGCCTTAATTTGCTTAATAATGGCCTCAGAGTGCAAAAGTAGTGATGGTGGAAGTTCTTAAAAGCCTAAGAGAAGCCATGAAGTGCTTCCCATCAGTGAAAAGGTGATAATTCTGTACTTATTGTGTGTAATTTATCAATTAAACTTTATAATTGGTATGTATGTAAATGAAAAACGACTTGCATATAGGGTTCACTACTGTCCGTGGTTTCAGTATCCGTGGCAGGTCCTCGGAATGTATTCCCTTGGATATGGAGATCATAGTGTGCTTACTGAGATATAGAGGCATGAAGTTGACACTTAGTGAGCGGCTGACTCTATAACTGACCCAAATTCCCCTAGTTTGTGGTAGGGGAAGTATGTCTGTAGTAGGCTTGAGTGTCTCGGGGAATGTTGCATTAATGTTCGCCACTGCGTTGAGAATGTTCATTGCAATCACTCGCAATACCGGTTGCACTTCATCATTCAGTACCATAATTTGTTCATAGTTTCGTGGTATTATCCACAGCAGGGAGAACGCAGAGATGCAATAAACACTATGTGATTAGTTCTACCTGACTCGTATAAGGAAACTAGTCTAACTTTCCTAGTTTCCTGAGATTGTCAAAATGAACAAGAACCAAGAATGCACTGGTCACCACTGTCCCTTTGTCTTTTAACGATAAGGAGGCAATGCCCTCGTGACACACATCTCTTGTCCGTTCCTTGAAGCAGTCTGAGGCCCACCACCCTCATTGCCCTCCTGCTCATCGTCCCTACAAAGGATATACTGAACTCAGCTTTATATCTCTTCCTTGCTACGCATTGTAACAGTATTCAATACAAGAGGGTAGGTTTCCTGTTATTTACCTATAGACTAGAATTCATAATAGTCTCAACTTGCAGATAGTGGGGTGCAGGTTTTTCTCTTAATTTTCCTGCTAAGGGGAAAAAATTAACTACTCTCATTTAACCCTCACTTTGTAGTTGATCAATAACTCTAGCAAGGAGAGGAAGGCATGCCTCGTGACGCTATGGTACATATGTTCCTTATAAAACTGTTTACGAGGAAGGAAGAGTTCACTAGCCCCTTCCTCTTTAAGGGGGGCTCCTTGTCGCGGTAAAGAGGCTATCGGTCTGAGGAATTGGACCTCTTGGTCTTCTTCCTCAGACCGAACCTAATTACCCCCCAATCCCCCTTCCCTTTTCCCATTTTCCCCATCCTCCCTTTTCCCTTTCCTCCTCCTCCTCATCCCTCCCTTATTTCCTTCCTATTTTTACCCTGGGAGCTTCTCTCCATGGGCATTATAGTTCCTAGGTAGGGGGAAGGGTACCGTGGTCCAATCCCATTCCGTTGAGGTTCTTGACGTTGGTGTAGTTTGCCGTGGAATCTGGATCGCCTGGGGATGTCCTGATCTCTCTCCGGTCTCCCGGGGGTGTGCCTTGGGTATCTTTCGGGCGACGGGTGTATCTCTGGAGGCCACCTTTCGGATTCCGGGGGTGGTGGCCGAAGGCGGTATGCTTTGTGGCGGATATCCGGCCGTCCTCTCTTTTGTCCGCCGAGGTGGCTCGGTGGATGTGAGGTTGCTATCCCGGATTGCTGCTTTACTGACATAAAAGGGTAGGGTATGGCACGGGTTCCATGCAGCATTTGCACTACTTGCGGTGTTGAGGTCCTCTTGGGCGCGGAGGGGGATTTACGCCCCTTTCATTCCTCCACGTTCCCCCCTTTTTTTATTCTTTTTTTCTTTTCTTCTTTCTTTTTTTTTTTCTTAAAAACAAAAAGAAAGAAGTAACCTAACCATGGATGCCCTAATCTGTGAACCTACCCCCGGGCCCCTTTTTGATACCGCACCTAGTTCCGACCCTACCTCGTTAACGGACAACTCTTCGGATACCTCTAATACCCCTGTACCTCTTGCTGGTGCCGGTTCGTCACCTGCTTCAGGTTCCAGGGTTCCGACTAGCCCGTTTGACACGTCTGACCTTCGCTCTTCTCTGACCTTGATTCCGGCTTCTCCCTCAACGGTGCGGCAATTTTCAGATTGCTCGCCCGTTGCACGTCGGACCACCTCCGGTCCCACACCCAAACGATCTAGACCCTTAAATACCGATTCGACACTTTCTTCTCATTCATCTCAGAAACGACTAGCTCGTCACGCACTCCCCTTAAATGCTCTGTTTCACACTACTCATTGGACAAAGTTTTTTACTCTACGACCGACCTCTCCTAATACCTATCTTTCCGATCATAGTATTGGTAAAGCTCTCCTACGCCATGTAGGTAAAGATATCTCATTTCATGCTCTCAAAAGCGGCACTCGCATAATCACAGTCCAGAATGCTGGCCAAGCTCGCGATCTTTCTCTCCTTACGACAATAGATACTATTCCTATCACTATTGACAAACATCATTCACTCAATTCTTGTAGTGGTACAATCATTTTACCCCACACCATTGTCCAACGGAATTTCTAGGCATGTGGTGATGACATTTTGGAGCAGCTTGAGCTCCAAGAACTCCCTATCCTTAAAGTTGACACTTTTGTCTTCCCTGCCAATGAGCGAAGACGTTATCCTTGCAATATAGCTCGTTTAACATTTGACTGCCGTGAACTTCCACCTTTGGTTTACATTGCAGGTCAACGTTTGCAAGTTCGAAAGGTGACCCCTACACCACAACAGTGTAGAAACTGCTGGCGTTTTGGTCATCCAGCGAAATATTGCAGGTCCATGCCCGAATGCCCAGTCTGTGGTGCTGACGACCATGCCAGTCCTTCTTGTAATCTACCTCCCTCTTGCCTTAACTGTCATGAGGCGCATCCATCGTACTCTCGTCCTTGTCAGGTTTACCTGAATGAGCGGGAAATCCATTGTCTCAAAGAGGCGGAAGGCTTCTCATATGCTATGGCCGTCTCTCATCTACGCCGTCAAGGGAGACTTCCCCGTATTTCCTATTCTCGCATTGCTAAACGTCGCCCCACTTCTGGGGTCCCAACTTCCCTGGCTTCCTCTGTGGTCGCCTCATCCTCAGTCACCCCTGTCTCAAATCCTTTTGCTATTCTTGGCTCCGAGGTCCCTACCTCTGCATCCCATACTGTCCACACCCCTTCCTCTACTCACTCGCACAGTTCTGTGTCTACTCGCCCTCGTTCACCACCTAAACCTCAGCGCCCCTCTTCTTCTCATAAGTCCGGCAAAAAATCCCCATTGCCGGGTTCTTCACCTCCGACTAGTTCTGTAACGTGTGTGGAGGTTCACCCTCCTCCTCGTTCAATATCTTCATCCCCTGTCCCCTCCCAAGTTCCTTCCTTGACTGCCCATCCCCAGGTCGCTTCCACTCCTATCCCCTCCCAAGCCCTTTTGACAGTTCCCTCTTCCATCTCCTCGCCCTCTACTTTCGTACCGTCTATGGTCTCCCAGATTGTTGCTCACACTCCTCCTCCTCCTTCCATCTCAAATGTGGTCCCACATCCTGCATCTATGACTCCCGAAACGCTGGAGGCTATTTCAGGATTTATTGCAGAGACTGAACCGTTGATGGACACTGCTTCACCTCCGGTTCCTCCTCCTCTCTCTTCTCCGCCTATACCCCTCCTTCCTTCACAGCATCCCCCTCCTTCTCTGATTACAAGTTTTGCGCTGCCTCCACACATGGACTTTTCTAACCCTAGTCCATAGATACCTCTAACTTCGACTTATATCTTTCTCTCCATACATCATGGCGTATTTGCAGTGGAATATCCGAGGCCTCAGGGGTAACCGAGGTGAGCTTCAGGTGTTGCTTTCCCAGTTTTCCCCTGTTGGTGTCTGTTTGCAAGAACCCAAATTGCAATCCTCTGTTATCCGGCCCTTTTCAGGCTATGATTTGTTGTATTCATCGGATCCTTTTTCCGAAGGAACCTTTAACGAAAGTGCTCTTCTTATACGCACTGGTGTTCCCACAGTCAGCTCTATGTTCATTCTTCTTTACATTCCCAGCCCGTATCCACTTGAATAAGTGGTATACACTCTGTTCTTTATACTCTCCCCTTCATGAGCATTGTCTATCACAGATGTTGATTTTCTGGTTTCTTCCTTGCGCCACCCCTTCTATTACTTGGCGATTTTAACGCCCTTTTCTTTGGGAGGGTCGCACTGTGACTCCCGTGGCGTTCAGTTGGAGGCATTTCTTGCTTCTCTCCCCTCCATGTTTTAAATATGGTACTCCTACCCATTTTGATCCCTGAACTCATTCTTTCTCCTGCATTGATCTTTCCATCTGCTCTTCATCAACTGTCCTTGACTTCACCTGGTCTGTCCTCCCGGACTTGCATGATAGCGATCATTTCCCCAAAATCCTTAGGCCCCCCTTTTTTCCCCACCTCCTCAAGCCCCGCTTTAATTTAAACCGGGCGAAATGGGACCTCCCCACCCATTTTCTCCTTTTTAAAAATTCCCCCTCGCCCTAATTTTAGGTTTTACATCTTTTTGGGCCCCCGTCTTCCGCCCCAAATTTTCCCCCAAACCCCCGGGAAAAATTTTAAAAATGCGTGCCTTGGTGGTCTCCTGCTTTTTTCCCCTTTAGTGGTTTAAAACGGCGTGGGGCAGGCCCGGGTATAACAAAAACCCCAGGGGGGCCCTTGTTTTTAAAAACAAAAAAGAATTGCTCACCGTGTCAAAAGTGCCCTAAATCCCTTTTCTGGAGTTCTTTTTCCCCGGTCCTTGGCTTCCTCAATGAGTGATGAAGAAATTGGAGTGGGGGTAAATTCTCCCCCCCCCTTTCTTCAGGTTCCGGTGTATAGAACACCCCTTCCGTTGCCACTAAAAGGGGTCTGGTCAGCATTTCTCGGGGGCTCCATCTATCCCCTCTTTCCCCTTTTTTCTAAGTCTGCCAGTGATTTAAAAACCCTTGTTTTTCCCCTTTCTGGGAATCTTATAACCCCTTTTTCCCTTCAAAAACTGGGGCAACACACACTGCTTCCGGGGTCATCAGCAGGGGGGGAGACGGCATACATATTCTTATGCTACAGCATTTACACAGTCTGCCCCACTTTTTGATTTTAACTTATAGGTAAAAGGGTTTTTCCCCAAACCTAAAATCTGCTTTGTTCTCTCTTTTCCAAAACCCCCGGGACTATGGGCCCCGCCCCCTCCCCCTACCGTCCCATCGCTTTTTCCCGTGAAATTTGCAAGGTTTTTGGGGAAGTCTGGTTAAAAGGGTTTGATGGGGTTTTTAGAGATGCACAGTAGTCTCTCCCTATCAATTGTTTTCAGGGCCCCTTTTTTCCATTCCCCCCTTCTGGGGGTTGGATCGTATATTCAAAAGTTTTTCCAAAAACCCCTTTAGTTATTGCCATTTTTTTTGATTTTTAAAAGGGGATGACCCCAATTTGGGAATATAATATCTTGACCCAGGCCCACTCCTTGGGCCCCCAGGAACTACCATTTTCCAAAAACTTTTTTTCTGAAAACATTTCCATGTGGGGTTAATAAGGTTTCCCGGTTTGTCCAAAACTGAAGGTGTCCCCCCGGGTTGTGTTCTGAGCACCCTCTTTTTCTTGTTATAAATAAACTGGCTAGTTCCCCCACCCAACTTTTTTGGCATCGTTTATGTGGAGGGTTTTTCTTAACTTTCAGGTGCTGACTGTCACCTCATTGCGTTTCCTTCGCATGCCGTCACCCATTTTCCCGTTGGGGGCCCCTCCGGGAAATTTTTCCCATAAAAAAACCCAAAAAATTCCCTGGGGGGAGTGGTCTCGATCATCCGTTGTACCTTTTGGCTCACTTTCCCCGGGGTATCAGTCAGGTTTGGGGCCCCTGTTTGACCCCCTTTTTCCCGGAAACCCCCTTACCTCTCGAGGCAACTTGTCTGGGGCCCGGGAAAACCCCAAAAACCCCCATCTTTCGTGGGGCGATGTGCCTCCCCCCTGCACTCAGCCTAATTTTTTTCGAAATGTTTGGTGACTAATATATTCAATGGCTTCTCCTGCTGCTCTTTCTATCCTTTTAACCCCTCATCACCAGGGATTTCGTTTATGCCGGCATTTGTTCTTCCCGGTTGGGGGCCTCTATGTGAACGAATTTCCCCCCTTTCCCTCGTGGATGCACATTGCATTTTTTTTTTTTGCTCCCCCCCCCCTCCAAATTTTTTGTATGGGGTTGTCACAATTTTGGCGCTCTTTTTGTCCCCCCCCCTGTTTAAAACCCCCCCCTTTTTTTCGTCCAAAAATTTTCTTGTCTTCCCCCTTATTTACCCCCCTTTTTTTTCCCTGACATCTCCCTTTTCCCACCCTTGGGAAATTCCTGCTTCCGGGGGCTGTTTTTTTTCCCCCACCGACCCCCAATACCCCGGGGCTTTCCCTCTTTCTTTTCTAGACCACTTGGGGGTTTATTCCCACCATGGATCCAAATGGTTCAAAAGGTTGACGGTGTTGGATTTGGGGGAATCTTTCGGAAAACGTTAAAGGGGATCTGTTACCCTCGGCTAGCATCTTTTTGGTAAAAATTTATGCCCTTTGGCATTATCCGTGTGCATCTATGCCTGTGTCCCCTTTTTGGTCGTTTTGAAAACCCCTTTGTGATTTAATATCTTTTAAAAATTATAAAACCCACCCCCTTTTGTTCCCCAAAAGGTTATGCCGGGGTCTTTAGCGCCAAAATATTGTTTTTGTTTGGGGTTTTTCCCTGGCCTTTGGGGGAATGAACAAAGGGACCTTTTTGCACGGTCAACGTACGACCCCCAGGGGTTTAATTAATTTTTTCCCTTTCACGGACTATTTTGGGGTTTTTCCCCGCCCCGTTGTAACAACGCTGGTCTGACCTGCTTAACAAACTTCATTCATTAAAAAAGATTAGGTTTCAGCCTTCCCCTTTCACCAATGTCAGGGTTGGGAACTCCTCTCCCGTCTTCCGCATCGGCCCCTCGTCTTACCACGGGTATCTTGGGAAAGGGTCCCCGTTCCTGTCTGTGAGCATTGTCAGGTTCCTGTCTGTTCGACATATTCTTTTTGGCTGCCCACTCTATCAACAAGCATGCAGAAATTTTCCTCCAACGGCGTCTTGCTCTGCAGCCCTTTCTTTTCCCTTTCCCCTTTTTTTCGATGGACCCTCCTTTAATCCTGACTCTCTCTTGTTTTTGGAAACTGACTTACCACAAAATCTGAAGATTATACCCTTTAACCCCCCTCAGTCCCTTCTACCTCTTCTCTTGCTCCCCCCTTCCCCATATCCACCGTCCCTGCCCCCATCCTAAAATCATCCCCTTCCCCCTTCAAATTTTTTCCCAAAACCCGCAATAACCTGCAGTGCTGTATAACCCCCTTTTGGTTTGGCGCTTCTATTTGATTTTAATAATAATCAGGCTTTCTGGGGGGGCTAAGGTGGGCTGGGGGGGCTGGTACTTTTCCCCCCTGGAAAATTTCTTCACACCCACTAAAAACCCCCCCCAGGAAGTTCCTCATGCCTTTTAGTCCCCCCTTTTGTGTTTGTGTGTGAACCCCACCTAATTGTGGTTTCAGGGGGCAAATTAGCTCATGTGGGGTGTGTGTGCCCCGTGTTGCGCGTGTGTGCCGTATGTGTGTGCGGGGGTGGGGTGTGGTGTGTGTGTGTGTGTGCGTGTGTGTGTGCGGGGTGTGTGTGCGTGTGTGTGTGCTGTGTGGTGTGTGTGTGGTGTGTGTGTGTGTGTGTGTGTGTGTGTGTGTGTGTGTGTGTGTGTGTGTTTGGGGAGAGAGAGAAATTTATATATATATATATATATATATATATATATATATATATAATATATATATATATATATATATATGAGATATAAAAGAGAATATAAGGATATATAAGGATATATAGGATATATAAAAATATTAAGGGGAAAATTATAGGATATAAGGAAAATATAAAAGGGTATATAGAGGGTATATAGGAAAATATAAGGTTTTATGAGGGTATATAGGGGAAAATAAAAGATATATAGGATAAAATAAAGGAAAAAGGGTATATAAGGGTATATAAGGTATATAGGATATATGAAGGGTATTTAAAGGGTATATAAAAGGGGAAAATAGAGGGGGATATAAAAATATGGGGGTATGGGGGGTATCAGGGGAAAAATCAAAAGGGTAGGATATACAAGGTTTCAGGATATTAAAATATACAAAAGGGTATGGGATAAAAAAATATCAAGGATATAAGGGTATCAAAAGGGTATACAAAAGGGTATACCAGGATATCAAAAGGGTATACAGAGATATACAGAGATATACAGAGATAGACAGAGATAGATAGAGATAGATAAAAATATA
>WNWK01019223.1:0-38241 GCA_009830355.1 Cherax destructor
AGTTACTGAAACTAGGTGAAGACTATGAAGTCCCCTTACTCTTTTGCTGCAGTCACTGGCTCTGTGATTCAACTTCTTCCGGGGAGGCCATTAAAAATGCCTTTAATTCAAAGGCTTGAAAAATGCTCTGATGATGTCACCTTGGTTCCTTCCATCCCTTTTGAGCTGAAGATAAAAGTCAACTCTTCATTTTCCCTTGAACATTTCATCATTAAGGTTTTGGAGGAGATGCAGTTTGGTGAACCACCTCAGGAAACAGTTCTGCCAGATACATCAGAATATAGAGATGATTCCAGCACGGTACTCTGTACCACCACTCTCAAACTTAACCAAGCCAGTACAGGAGTATGTGTCCATGATTCACTAGTCGAACCAGAGCACTGCCTGAGTTATTGGAAAAGTGTTAAAGGGAAGCTTGTTCCACGGTGGATTACCATCCCACATGGGAACGTTTGGGAAAACATGACTTGTACTCGCTGGAACCAGGCGAGAGATATATCATAATCTACACTTGGAAAATCCTAGAAGGAATGGTCCTGAATCTGCACACAGAAATCCCCCCTAGTATTTCTAGTATTTCCCATCGCCATTTCGTGTAAAAAGGCTTCCTCTATTGTTTGTGTACTCATTAAATGTGGTTGAAGTCGATTAACGCCCCTGGCCTGCCCATCTTCATGCATATACTTGCTGAATATGTGTGTGTGTTTTGGGGGCATGTGTGTAAACTAACAGAACAGAGAGGCACCACCATCAATAGATCACCTTCTATGGAGTCTTCAGTTGAGAAGAGCAAATTTGTGATTGGGCATCTCTAAAACGTTGTTTGACCTCCATGACCTCGTACTTGGTGCCATGACTGCCAATTGTGATCTGCATATAGTTACATATATACGTAGCGAAAAATAGATATACTAGCTTGAAAGATAGATATACGTAACTTGAAAGATAGATATACGTACTTGAAATATAGATATACGTAGCGAAAGATGATATACGTACTTGAAAGATAGATATACGTAACGAAACATAGATATACGTAACTTGAAAGATAAAATATACAAAGATAGATATACGTACGAAAGATAGATATACGTGCGAAAAATAGATATACAAAAAGAAAGATAGATATACGTACTTGAAACATAGATATACGTAGCTTGAAACATGAATCGTGGGGAAACATAGATAACAGCTTTAAACATAGATATCGTAGCTTGAAAAATAATAACGTAGCTTGAACATTCAGATATACGTAGCCTGGCTTGGATTTCATTTGTTAGCGCAACTCAGCTGTTCAACAACAAGTGCAGTGTTTCCCAAAATTTTTGTCGCGTCTGCTACACACAACAGACATCGTAATGTTGTTCCAGTGTTTTTTATGTATCATAACATCAGTGGTGTATAATACCGATAATTTGAAGAATTGACGCATCGCAACAACTGGGTATTATTATGAAGTGGACGTTTGACAACCGTGGCTTTATCAGCACAATACTGGACTTGGGGGAGGCAGAAGATAGGGTAATCAGTCCTTCAGTCGTAGAATGTGGTCAGTACCCAGTCTTCTTTAAGCAATCTCTTCTCTCTTTTCTCTTTTCTCTCTGTCTCTCTTTCTCTGTCTTTTTCTTCTCTCTCCTCTCTCTTTTTCCCCTTCTCTCTCTCTCTCTCTCTCTCTCTTTCTCTCTCTCCTCTCTCGCTCTCACCCTTTCATCCGAGGAGTAGAGAGCCGCCTGCGACCTTGTTTATGTGAGCTTTTTGGGCCCTGGGCCAATATATACCTTCTCCCTTCATGTATATATCTGAACTTTTTAATTTTTTTTAAATATATATATATATATATATATATATATATATATATATACGAAAAAACTGGTGATATAAAAATATGCGGGAAAACCATTTGAAAAATAGAAGAATTTCAAGGGCTTTCTATACCCCAATTATCAAGGAACTATAAACCCTTGGAATTCTTCTTTTTTTCAAAATTTTTTCTTACCTATATATATATATATATATATATATATATATATATATATATATATATATATATATATATATATATAAAATTTTTTTGTGTGTGTGTGTGTTTGGAAAAATTCTCCAGGAGGGGTACCCCCCACCCCCCCCTTTGGCCCCCCTTTTCCCCACCCCCGGGCTAACCAGCCCTCGAAAAAGGACTCGGCTCCGGGGCCGTATGAAACCCCTCGGGTCACGTATAAACCCTTTGGTACTTGAACCCCGGTCATTGAAACGCCTCTTGGTCACGTATGCAACGCCTCTTGGTCAGTACCCCCTCTTGGGAGTAGTGTTAGTGTATACAGTGACGGACAATTGGGGGAAAATGACTCTGCCTAGCGGGAAAAAGTACAGGATCTCCTGCATCACTTTGTACACGTGGGGGAAAATCTGGACTCCATGATCGAGACATATCAAGAAATCAAGCATTTGTGTTGCAAACTGTTGCAGTGTTTAGCAAGTGGGGAAATGGTGCAGGTCAGCGAAAATCCCCCCAAAGAGGAGAGCGCGCCGCAGGACATTTATATTAACTACGGACAGCATGACTGGACAATCCCCGGGAGCAAATTCTGAAACAGGGCAGCTTGTAACTTGATTAATATAGCAATAAATAAGCTTGTGGAGGTCTTTAATCTAGGATGGATAATGGTTTTTTATCAAAGTACAATGTTATGTTAAATGCAAGCTTTTTTTCATTTAATGTTTTGTTTAGGTAAGTACGTGTCAGGTGGCATTCTAAGTATGGTGAGGGGGCATTCGTAAGTATGGTGTCGGTGGCATTCGTAAGTATGGTATTAGGTGGCATTCGTAAGTATGGTGTCAGGTGGCATTCATAATTGGTGCCAGGTGGCATTCGTAAATATGGTGTCTGTGGTAAATTTTTGGTAAATTTACATTTGGTAACACCTAAAAAGTGTCAGGTGACACCGGCTCATGTCGGTGACACTCGTAACTACAGTGCGGTGACATCTCTCAGTGTCGGTGACACTCGTAACTACAGAGTCAAGGAACATTCACTCACTTACCTTGCTGGCAAAATTTTAACAAGTAATTTTATTTGGTTCTGTTTTTGCAAGCAAAACCGTTAGTTTTTATTTAGGGTTTTTATTCTTTTTAAAAAAAACTATTGGCTTTTCTGAGAGCTATTGAAAAATTTGTTTATCTTTTCTCTCTTTTGCTGAATTTTTTGTCCTGAGTTTCTGGAATAAGTTAGTTCCCTTCTAAAGGTTTTATTGGGAGTAAAGGGTGTTTGAGTCTTCTTGTCGAAGTCAAATCAATTATTTTCCCAATTCCTTTATCTAAAAAATTTAGTGAAATTTTCTTGTAAAAAACCGCCGGGAAAGGGTAATCGAACAACAACCGGTGGGTCACCGGAAAGTTCACCAACAGCAACAAGGAAGTTCACCAAAGCAACAAGGAAAGTGGGTCAGCAACCGCCAAAAAAGTTCACAACAAAGCAACGGAAAGTTTCTCAACCCCCTTAAAAAACCTTGCAAAGTTCTTATCTGGCTGAAGTTTTATGTTTTAGAGTCTTAGTCAAGGTTTGTCGCTGAATTACTTATAAGAAGTTCACTTCCCCAAAACATGGGAACTTCATGCTGGGGGTTCTTTTTGTGCTGAGTTCTTACTCTGTGCTGGGGTTTTACTCTGTCTGAGAGTTCTTCTCTGTGCTGAGTTCTTACTCTGTGCTGGGGTTCTTACTCTGTCTGAGAGTTCTTACTCTGTGCTGGGGTTCTTACTCTGTGCTGAGAGTTCTTACTCTGGGGAGAGTTCTTACTCTTGCTGGGGTTTATTCTATGTTGTCCCTGCCCACTCTGATGAAATTAGACACATATACAACATCTTGTGGGTATTGTGTACCATTCATGTACAACCTGTCCACTCCATCCATTCCCCTCATTTTTTTGTATGTTGTTATCATATCCCCCCTTGTCTTTGTTTCCTCTAATACCAAGGTCTAGCTCCTGTAATCCCCTTCATGGAAATATTATTAGGGGCTCAATAATCGTAAGCCAGGGAAAAAAACCCAAACCATGGGGGGGGAAAGAACCCCGATCGAAGTCATTAAACTCCATCCCCCCCCCGTGGTATGGTTTATTTTTGATCAGGTGTGGATTTCATGATGGTGATTCATACACCATTATGGTCTGACTGATGCTGTCTACAATGTCCGAATTACTCAGTCTTTTCCCTAAAACCCAATTGTAATTTGCCAGGAGTGCCCCCCGGAGGATATGTTGGGTGCATCCACCCCTGATCCTTCTCCTTGTGCGAGGTTTGCAGCCTTTGTAACCGAACCTCAACCCCTTTTGCGGTCTTCTTTGCCCATCCCAAATCTTCACTCGCCTCAGGTCCTCATTTTAGCATCTATTCTCTGACATTCATTTTTTTTTTTTTCCTTCCTATTCAGTATTTCTTGATCCATTGCTATTTTCCCCTGTTATTCCCTCCTGCTCGTGTTCCACAGCCTCTCACCTCTTAGTCACTTATACACAAGCAAAATCCAAAAAACATGGCCGACCAGGTGGTCACAGATGCGCATCTTGTTACGTGCCCGGGTTGTTTGTGGATTTTCCAGTCGGTATTGTGGCGTTTTGTTCTTCTGAACATCTTCATAGTGGAGGGGGTACGAAAACTATAAAGTATTTTAAATATAATAAATGAATTCAAAGACTTTGAGATGATCACACTGAACTCTTTTTTTTTTTTTTTGTGAGACAGGTTCACTTGTCAGACTTGAACCTGCAAACACACACACACACACACACACACACACGGGGACTGGACCTAGTATTCACCCTGAGTAGCGCAGATATTGAGGACATCAAAATGAAACCCCCCTTTGGGGGCCCAGTGATCATATGGTTCTAGCCGAATACATGTAGAGTTACAAGTGGGGGGGAAGAAGGAAGGGCTGGAATGAAGCCAAACTACAAAAAAGGTACTACGTGGGCATGAAGAATTTTGCACGGGTTCAGTGGGACAGAGAGCTGTCAGGAAAGTCAGTAGACGAGATGATGGAATATATGACAACAATTTGCAAGGAAGCTGAGGAGGGGTTTTAAACCCAAAGGGTAACAGGAGAAGCGAAAAAGCCAGGATGAGCCCAGGGTTTCCCCCAAAGGTGCGGGGAACCCAAAAACCAAGTGTGCAAGGGAATGGAAAAAGTACAGAAGGCAAAGAACCCCGGAGAATAAGGAGAGCAGTCGTAGAGCCAGAAATGAATATGCCAAGGGAAAAAGGGAGGGCCCAAAGACAGTACGAGAATGACATAGCAGCGAAAGCCAAATCTGACCCAAAGCTGCTGTACAGCCACATCAGGAGAACAACAGTCAAAGGGCCAGGGGCAGGCTGAAGAAGGAAGGGGGGGATCACAAGAAATGACCGGAAGGGGTGAGGAGCTCAACATGATATTCAAAAAGGGGTTCACAGAGGAGATGAAGGGCCTCAGAAGGCGGGGGTAGGGTACACCATCGGTGCTAGACCTCACACAACTGAGGAGGAAGTGAAGAGGCTACTAAGCAGCTAGATACCTCAAAGGCGATGGGGCCGGATAACATTTTCCATGGGTCCTGAGAGAGGGGGGAGAATATGTTACTCTAACAACAATCTTCAACACATTTATGAAACAGGGCAACTACCCGGGGAGGAAGACAGCAAATGTAGTTCCCAAATTTTAAAAAAGGGGACAGGAACGTAGCACTAAACTACAGACCAGTGTCACTGACATGTTATATGCAAGGTCATGGAGAAGATAATCGGGAAAGTGGTGGGCACCTGAAAGGAATGAGTTATCAACGACGGGCCCAAAACGGTTTCAGGGATGGGAAATCCTTTTAAAAACCCACTGGAGTTCTACGACAGGGTGACAGCAGTAAAACAAGGAGAGAGTGGTGGGTAGATTGCAAATTCTGGAGGACCAGGCAGGGGTAACAGGGGAAAGGGATTACAATGGATCAGGGGAAAACCTGTCAGGAAGACACGCGTTATGGTCAGAGTGGGCGCGGTGACGAGTGGGGTTCCACGGGGTCAGTACTAGGACCGGTGCTGTTTCTGATATTTCGAACGACTTTACGGAAGGAATAGACTCGAATGTCCCTGTTTGCAGATGATGAAAAATTCAATCGGACGAGGACCAGGCAGAACTACAAAAAAGGGTCTGGACGGCTGCAAGCCCAGTCCAGCAATTTCCCGGGGTTCAACCCCCCCCAAGTGCAAAATCATGAAGATTGGGAGAGGGCAAAAGACCCCAGACGGAGTACGTCTAGGGAGCCAGAGACACAAACCTCAATCAAGGAAAAGATCTTGGGGGAGTATAACACCAGGCACATCTCCTAGGCGCACATCAACCCAAAAAACTGCTGCAGCATACGGGCGCCTAAAAAAAGAACAGCATTCCGACATCTTAATAAGGAATCGTTCGGACCCTGTACACTGTTACGTTAGGCCCATCTGGGTATGCAGCACCAGTTTTGGGAACCCCACCTAGCCAAGCACGTAAAGAAGCTAGAGAAAGTGCAAGGTTTGCAACAAGATTCCCGGGCTAAGGGATATGCCCGAGGAGAGGGTTAAGGGGAAATCGACCTGACGACACTGGAGGACAGGAGAGATGGGGGACATGATAACGACATATAAGATCTGGGGGAATTAACAAAAGGGGGACAAAGACAGAATGTTCCAGAGATGGGACACAGCAACAAGGGGGCAACGTTGGAAGTTAAGACTCAGATGAATCACAGGGATGTTAGGAAGTATTTCTTCAGTCACAGAGTGGTCGGGGAAATAGAATAATTTGGGAAGCGATGTTGTGGAGGCAGGTTCCATACATGCTTTAAGAAGAGGGATGAAAAGCTCTGGGGCAGGGGATGACCAAGTAAGGGCCCGTGGGGGCGGGGGCCCGGAGCTATGACTCGACCCCCGCAACCACAACTAGGTATAAAATTTGGTATAAAACACTGAATGGGGAAAGACAAAAAAAAGAATGTCAAAAAAATAGATGCTAAAATGAGGGCTGAGTCTCGCCCCCCAACCACAACTAGGTGAGTAAAAAAAAAAAAACACACACACACACACACACACACACACACACACACACACACACACACACAAGAGGCGACAGCCTGCCAGTGAACTTGCATCTCTCACAATCATTCTAAGAGACCTTTTCCATACTCTGGGAAAACTTCTTCTCATTTCTCCTGTTATTGCTCTTGCAACATTGCACGCTGCTGTGACACTGAAAATCTGAAAGTACTTGGGCAAAAATTTAACCCCCCGTGGTTGTCTTGCCTGTCTGTGATTTTTTTTCATTTGTATATAAAACGAAAGATGCAGTCAGCGGACTCAACCCCCCGCGGGAACAGGCTGGGTTCCCAGGCGTTTTGTGGCTGGTAAATTTTCCCGCCCCCCTTAAATTTTCCGTCTGGGTGTTCTGCAACAATTATACGGTTGATTTGTGTCAGACAATATGCTCCCCCAGACTCGCTGAAGCTCTCCAGCTGGATCAGCTGCGAGCACAGTCGTATCAGCTACAAGGACAACTAAATCTGCTATCGGGGAAAGTTGAATCTGCTACAGGAGCAATTCCAGCTACTTAGATCGGCTAGTTCTTGTACCGACTACGGACAGTTTTCCAAACTACAAAAGGGAGCTGTACTAAATACCAAAAAATTTGTACTAGCTACTGGGAAGTTAAACCAATAATGAGACAAGTGTACCAACTACCGGGTTTGGACCATTAACATGGAGAGGGCCCACCGGCTACCGGGATAGTTACACTAGCTAATTGGACTTAAATACCGACAATTTGACCAGACACCAGGAAAGTTTTGTCAGCTGTCAATATATTGTTCCAGCTACCCCTACAGTTGTACCAGCTATCGTGGAATTTGTACCAGCTACTTTAACATTGAATCAACTAGTGGGACATGTTTACCAGCGTATGGGACTGTTGAAACCCGCTTCTGGGACATGTGTACCAGCTAGAAAAATTTGACCAGATACTGGGGCCGTCCAGCTACAAGGCGCTTGTTTCATCCATCTGGACAATTGTACCGGCTATCCGGGCAAAGTCTGCTAATGGAACTGTTGCATTATACCCGGGGAAAAATTTGACCAACTACTGGGCCGCTTGGATCCCCCCCAGGACACCAGCTGCCTACACCAGCTACCAGGATGGCTTGCAACTCCCTCGACAGCTGGGAGGCTTGGGAGGGGTGGAACGGTGGTGGTGGGAGGGCTGAATACTAAACAAACATTTACATTTTGATACGCGAAAGCCGGGAACCCTCGGCTGGTCAAACACTGGCCGCCGATACTCGATAACTTCTTTCCCAGCGATATTCGACGGGGGAAATTTTCCCCAAGATTTTAGATTTAGTTTTTAATAACCCCCGTACCCATCCTGTGGATGGTGCGCATGTAGATCACGGGGTGTCCCGTAGCTCGGTTGGTAGCACCTCAGCTCACCCCTGAGGTCCGTGGTTTGGTCCCGGTACGGGTGGAAACATAGGAAGTGTTTCTTTAAGACACCTGTTCCCTTTCATCTAGCAGTAAAATGGGTACCTGGATGTTAGCCGACTGGTGTGGGTAGCATCCCGGGGATAAACGACCTAATTTGCCCGAAATTTGCATAACAAGGGGCTTTCTATATAATAGTATATCATTGATGAAAATTAAGACTCATGTGCAACATCTGGGTATCTTTATTGTAGACTTTTCCCCAACCCAGGGGTTTTTATCAATACAAATTCTAGGACATAATTTGAAGACAGTAGAACTATATAAAAAAGATGAGGTAATCAGTCCCTCGGCCTTGGGTTGGTGTGAAGAGAAACCGTAGTCTTAAAGAGTCTGGAGCAGAGGCAAAAAGGTTTGGGAATATACTGGCGTCAGGGGGAAAAGGGACGGGTAGCAGACGAGGAGTGGTGGAGTGACGAAAATTAGAAAATTCTTTTTTTAAAATACGAGAAGTATACAGTTACTTGTGGGAAGACTTAAGACGATGTAATCAGTCCATCACTCTCGAAGACGTAGTTTTGAGGTGGTCAGCCCTCAGTCTGGAGAAGTCCTGCTCCATAGCCCGGAACAATGTGAAGTTGAAGCATCAGTATGGAGACTTATATACTGGGGGACTGACCACTTAAAAATTATTCTACAAAGTGATGGACTGATTACATTGTTTTAATCTCTACTGCTTCTGTTGCCTGCTCTGTACTCGAATGAAGAAGCCTACTGTGGAGGCAAACGTTTCGGAATAATGATCCCTAAACTTTGTTGTACATGTGTCTTAACTTGTTGGTATTATGTACCATTGTTATATTCTCATTTTCCCAGACACTGCAACACAACGGTATCTTGGTACAGAGGACATTTTTCCATCAACTCTGTTGCCTGACCACTAGTTACGAGTAAGAAAGGTTGGTTTGAGGGGGACCTGGGGTAGCCCCACAACTCATCTTTTTCGGCTTTGTTTTAGGAGGTTGACCTCCAGATCCTGGCCCTTCTGTAGTTGAGTTCTATCTTCGGGCAACCCTTACTTCTCCCCACGATGGTGAGTTTAAGCTGCAAGCTGCTATTGATTTCCCTTATACATTTTATGCAACTCATTCCCACACTTCTACAATTCATTCCCACACTCTTACAACTCATTCCTCTCTCCTACAAGTCATTCACACTCCTCTCGAGATTTTTGCACTCTAACACACTCCCACAACCTGTCATCCTCCCATGACTACAACTAAATCCACATATCTAAATCTAGCCCCTATACCTTTCCCCACACCCAGCACAACTCACTAATACTTTGCAGCTCACTTTCACACCTTTCTAATTTAAATCCACACTTCCCACATCACTTTAACACACTCCCCGCTTTTTTTCCCCCTCAGCCCCCCCCCAGTGCATTTTAAATTTTGCGCACTTCAGCATTCATTTCCCCCCAGCAAATGTCTGACTCCTGACACTCCTCCAGAAAACCCCCTGAACTAATTTTCACACTTTTTTTCCCACCCCACCCCTCTTAAGACACACACTTTCAAAAAAGGGGGCTGCAGGAAAAAAGGAAGAGGGAAGACGGGGGAAGCAACTTTTTCAATGATTGATTCTTGCTCATTTCTCTGGTGAGATATGCGGATTATGGGCCGGGGGGGCAAGGGGGGGCGGGCACCCCTCTTTCTTTGTAGCCTTTCCCCATGTGGATTTTTAGTGTTTGTTGCGAGTAGTGTATTTTTTTTCCCAAAGGCGGGGTATCCCAGAGCAGTGTAAAACCCCCTCCATTCCAGGCCATGTATCACAAAAGTGGAGAATAGTGCCTTTTCATGCTATGGGGGAATTTTTTTGGGGTCTTTTCACGCTATGGAGAATAGGGGTTTTTCTGCTATTGGAGAACCCCTCCTATCTCTTTTTTGGAGATGAAATTTTGGTATTTTAAAAGTAATCTTCACTACATATCCTTGAATAAAGGGTTTTCCCCAAATTTTTTTTTATAATATATAATCTTGGACCAGTTTTTTCCCCCAAACCTCCCTCCCCATTTTCTCCCTCACCTCTCCCCCTCCCCCCATCCATCTCCCCTACCCTCTAAGCCCAATGTCCCCCATCCCCCCCTCCCCCTGAAGTGATTTTTCGAAATTTTGTGTTCTCTATGAAAATTGAGTTTTTTATGTTCCCCATGAGCTCCATTTCCTCGGATCAAGTTTTTTCCACAATTTTTTTGGGAAAATCCATTTTTTAAATTTCGGTCTCAGGGGAAATTTAGTCTTTTCATAGCAAATAACCCTTCGGGGTTGTTCTTGGATCCCATAGTTAAATTGCGTTACAGCTCCCGGGCTTCCACACTTTTAAAGGTATTATTTATATAAGGTGCACAAAGCTAGAGGCATGCACTATCAAAACAAGAATTACAACATGATTAGTATGTTTAATTACCCAGGATAACCCAAAAAATCAAAGTGACTTATATATCAATTAGTATTGGTTTCATCTCCCGGTCCCCCCCATTTTTAGAGGTATTGTATATTTAAATTAATTTTATTTAAATTTTTATCATAATAATAAACACATCATGAAATAGATAACTTAAATTTTAAAAACCCTTTTCAATGATCACATCTAAAGGACTGATTAGTACAACAAAATTTAAACCCTTTCCCAAAACAAATTATCCCCTTTTTAATGGAAAAGGGTGTTCTGAATCCCTTTCGAAGTCCCCTGGTTCACTTGGGAAATTACTGGGGGTTCCCGGGAAGTGTATCCTGTAGTGGCCAGTTAATGCTGGTTATAAAATCCCAGAAAGAACCTATTACTGACCAGAATTTCGGGGCAGTAGGTGAGTGTATCGTCTGACGACGGGTTTTTATGTACTCACCTATTTGTGGTTGCAACTATTTTACTCTCTCTCTGCTCAATGAGCTTTGTCGTATCTCTTTCTAAGCTATGTAGCCCTCATGCCTCCACTACAGCACCCCTGGGTTTTTCCACTTCCTGACAACTCTATGGTTGAACTTCCACTTCCTCAACCACGCCTCTACCCTGCCTCTACCACTGCCTCAACCACTGTCTCTATCACTGCCTCTACCACTGCCTCTACCACTGCCTCTACAACTGACTCAACACATAGTCAAACGTACATATTTTAAAAAAATCCGTTAGTCATTAAACTTCTCATTACCCTTTTTCCCTCTCTTCACATCAAAAGATATGTATCATTATTTGCAACAATACATGCATACAGAGAGGGGGCAAGTGATTTACACACTGTGAATAAGTCACACACACACACACACACACACACACACACACACACACAAAAAAAAATACACACACACACACACACACACACACACAAAAAATACAAAACCACACACACACACACACACACACAAAAAGAAACACACAGAACAGATAAAAAAAAAACAGACAGACAAATTTAGATAGGAGTGAATGGAGACGAATTTTTTTTGGGACCTGTTTTTTTAACATCCCTGTGACTCATCTGAGTTTCAACTTCCAGTTGTGCCCCCTTGTTGCTGTGTCCCATCTCTGAAACATTCTGTCCCTGTCCACCTTGTCTTCCTCTCGTTTTTTTATGTCATTATCACGTCCTTCCTCCTGTCCCCCCGTTTCGTCAGGTTAATTTCCCTTAACCTCTTCTCGTAGGACATGCCCCTTAGCTCGGGACTAATCTTGTTACAAATTTTTTCGCTTTTTTAATTTCTTGATGTGTTGATCGGGTGTGAGTTCCATACTATCTGCATACTCCAATATGGGCTTGACATACACGGTGTACAAGTCTTGAATGACTCCTTACTCAAGTGTCAAATGCTATTCTTAGGTTTCCAGGCCCCCATATGCTGCAGCAGTTATTTGGTTGATCTGTGCCTCGGAGATGTGCGGTTTTATACTCACCCCAAATCCTTTTCTTTGAGTAATTTTGCAGTTTTTGGGCCCCCTAGCCTGTACTCTGTCTACGGTCTTCCTTCCCCTACTTCAATCTTCATGACTTTCACTTGGGGGGGTTTAAAACCCCGGGGCCCAGTTGCTGGACCTGGTTTGCAGCCTGTTCAGACCCCTTTGCAGCCCCACCTATCCTCACCCCTTGAATTCCCCAATTAGCTTAAATGTCTACAAACAGGGACACCTTTGAATTTATTCCTTTTGTTATGTCATTCATACATACCAAGCACTGGCCCAGAACTGACCCTTGTGGAACTCCGCTCGTCCAAGGGGCCCACTCTGACACTTCATTACGTACTATCATTCGTTGTTTCCTTCCTGTCAGGTATTCTCCTATTCATTCTTCTTTACTGGTATTCCTGCCTGCTCCTTTGCTTTTTCGCTAATCTCTTGTGCAGAACAGTGTCGAAGGTTTTTTTGATCCAGAAAATGCAATCTACCCTCCCCCTCTCTCTCTTTTCCCCTGTCTTCTGTCACCTTGTCCTGCTCCAGTAGGTTTGTGATGCAGGATTTTCCCTCCCCGAAACAGTGCTGGTTGTTAATCTCATTCGTTTCGGTGCTCCACAATTCTTTTCTTGTAAACTTCTCCATGACTTTCATACTGTGCATGTCAGGGGCACTATCTCTAGTTTAATGCCACCTGCCTGCCTTCTTTCTTAAAAATTGGGACTACATTTGCCGTCTTCCACACCTCAGGTGTTTCCGTGTTTCATTGTGTTGAAGATTGTTCTTAGTGGCACACATAGTGCCTCTGCTCCCCTCCAGGACCCACGAAGAGATGTCTAGTCCCACCGACTTTGGGTATCTAGCTCATAGCAGCCTCTTCGCCTCCTCCTCTGTTGATTAATGTGTCCAGCACTTGTTGGTGTCCCCTTTCCCTCCCGGTTTGCTGTAGTTCAGTCTGTCTCCACTGAAAACACTTCCTTGAATCTCGTATTGAGCTCTTGGATCTCTCCTCCTTCCTTCCTTCCTCAATCTGATTCCTGATCCTTGACTGTTGTTTTCCTCCTGATGTGGCTGTACAACAGCTTTGGGGCAGTTTTTGTTTTCGATGCCATATCATTCCCCTTAATGCCTCTGGGCCCCCCTCCATATCCATGCTTATTCATTTCTGGCTCTTCGGCTAATCTCCTTATTTTCCTGGTTCTTTGTCTTCTATATTTTTTCCATTCTCTAGCGCACTTATTTTTGGCCTCTCTATACCTTTTGGTGAACCAAGGGCTCGTTCTGGTCTTCCCATTGTTTCTGTTGCCCTTGGGTACGAACCTCTCCTCTGCCTCCTTGCATTTTGTGGCCCGTATTCCATCATTTAATTTACAGTTTTCCCACCGTTCTCTTTACCACTGTACCCCCTTACAGGAAATTCCTCATGCCTGTGTAGCCCCGTTTTTTTGTAATTTGGCTTCTCCCGTCCTACTTATGCTGCTTCTCTCTCCACTTTTAGCTCTACAATGTATTCTGGTTGCAGGAGTCGATTCATGGCTCCTGGCCCCGGGTGTGTGTGTTCTGTAAGGAGCAGCACTGCCCTGTCCTTCAAGACCCATTTTCCCAAGATTTCTCAGGGTGACCCCCAAAGCAATCTCAGAATGCCCCCGAAGACTATCCCCCAAGTGACCTCCAAGACTATCTCAGAGTGACCTCCAAGACTGTGTCGGGGTGACCTTCAAGAAGGACGACGAGACGTCTGGATAAATGACAGACCAATTTCCTCCATCCTCGGCATTCTAAAAATTTTGCCCCTTAAAAGAGCTTTAATTTTTACCCCTGACGAGTGTTAACTTTCCCCGGGCTTCCCTTTTCCCCCCTACGTTTGCTGATGATGTGGGTTTTTTTCCCTTTTCCCCTAAATTTACGACGGCTCCTCACTGATCCGCTGCGAAGTGTTTATGCCAGCGGGTAAAATGAGTCTCGTTCCCAAAAACCGCACGCTGTAAACCAAATGTAATTTATTTTTAAAATCCCTTTTTCGGGAAAAATCTCCGCCTCTCCCCCTTTTAATGACGCTCTGTATTAGTTTTTTCCGATTACGGCAAAAAAAAAATTTGTTTTCCCTTTATTCATTGGTTATTTCAATTTTCTGAGGGCAATTACAAAAAAAACAAAATCACGAACAAGTGGTATTGAATCAATAACAACACAGCGACTAGCTGAGGATGGCCTGAACACATCGACTCCAGGCTGAGGGACTGATTACCTCAAACTCCTCCTCTCCTTACCCCTCTCTGCTTTGTTTTGGGACTGATGAAGCCACTGTGTGGGAAACGTTTCCTTAAAAAAACATTCCCATATGTTGCTTTAAGTGTCTCAATCTTCAACTCGTCGGTTTTCACACCATTTATCACATATATACTGTCATTTATTCTGCTGTTAGAAGTGATCAAGGTCCCAGGGCCAAAACGTCTTCTAAAAATATGTCCTAGTTTTTGCTACATGCCCTTTCTTATTGTACCTGTGTTCGTAATACTCTCTCAGTCTCTGAAAAATTTGTCACAAAGATATAAGCTACTTACTCTATACTAAACACCAACACTCTTCTTTTATCCCCATAAGAGAAACAGTGTTCACTAATTCATAAAGAACACAGAGTAATTCCTCCGAGAAAAACAAACGCATTTATAATACGACTCACGAAATCGTAATGACACGATTACAAACAAACCATACCACGGGTGGGATTCGAACCGCGGTCGAGTCTCAAAACTCCAGACTGTCGCGTAAGCCACTGGGCCAAGCTAGCTTCAATCAATAAGATTCATCCAACTAGGTATATTTCTACACCATAGGAAGGTTAGCATAGGCACCACGGGAGATTAGTCTGTAAAAACTTGCATTTATGGACACAGTGGTGCCTAAGCTAACCTTCCTATGGTGTAGAAATATACCTAGTTGGATGAACTTATTGAAGCTAGCTGGCCCAGGGGAAACCCAAACGGTCTGGATTTTTGAGACTCTCTGACCGCGGTTGCCCCACCCGTGGATGGTTTTATTTCTAATACACTGTTAACTCCGTCGTGAGAACACTCTGCTTCTAGAATGAGACATTTGGAAATCTTTATTGGGGAAACGTTTCGCCAGCTAGTGGCTTCTTCAGTCGCATACAAAGAAGAAAGGTAGAAAAATGAGGTGTTTGAGGTAATCAGTCCCTCAGCCTGGAGTCCATGTGTTCAGTCCATCAATCTTCCGCTGTTCTTCTTTTTGTTAGACTGAAGAAGCCGCCACTGGCTGGCTAAACGTTCCTTCAAGAAAGATTCCCAAATGTTCCACAAGCGACTCATTCTTAAAATTGTCAGTTTTCTAAGCTGTTTCCATAACTCCGCTTCTATCATTTCCTAAAACATGAATTACCTTTTCTGATTCCACCATGAAGAACAAACTCACCTCTACTAATTGCCTCATGAAGAACAGACTATTTCCAGTAGATCCCTAATAAAAAGCAAACTACTCATTAACTCCCACATAAAAAGAACTCTTGCAACAAACTCCCAGAGTATCAAACTACGTGTTTTCCTGCGGTCCAGAGTCAACATGAGAAGATGAAGGAGGTTTGGCCAGCCTTAGCTCACTGCCTTTCTGTTTACCACCAAAGGCTCGACAAGATGGCCGGTAGGCCTTGGCTCAGTGGTGGTGGTGCTGGTGGTAGGTGAGGTGGTAGTCGATGGTGGTGGTCGATAGTAATGGTTGAGTTAAGAACATAAGAAAGAAGGATGAGGAATTAGACACATGTGCAACATCTGGGTATCTTTATTTGTAGACGTTTCGCCTTCCAGTGGCTTTATCAATACAGTACAATGACATAATGTGAAGAATGAAGGTACTGATACTGTTCATGTACAAGAAGGAGCAGTGAGCAGACCTACTGGCCCATACCAGGCAAATCCTTCTCAAACCCAAACCTACTTGTTTAGTCTATTTTTAAAGCTACACAAGGTTTTGCTTCTATGACGGTACTCGGGAGTTTGTTCCACTCATCCACAAAATCTATTACCAAACCAGTGTTTTCCTATATCCTTTTTAATTTTTTTCCAACTTTAACCCATTGCTGCGAGTCCTGTCTTGGTTAAATATTTTTAGCACGTTATTTTCATTCCTTTTATTTATTCCTGTTTCTATTTATACACCTCAATCATATCCCCCTAATTCTACATCATTCTACAAAGTGCAGATTCAGGGCCCTCAGTTTATCTTCATAGGAAAGATTTGTGATACATGGGATCAATTTTGTCATCCTTCTATGTATGTTTTCCAGTGCATTTATATCCGTTCTGTAATACGGTGACCAGAACTGTGGGACTCCTGTATTATACTTCTTGATATGAAGCCAAGAATTATATTTGCTTTATTGCGAACACTTATGCACTGTTGTCTTGGTTTTAGATTACTGCTAACAAGAACTCCTAAATCTTATTTGCAATCAGTGTGATTAAGATCTACATTATTTAGTTTATAAATGCCAGGGTTATTTTTTCTTTCCAACGCCTTGAACTTTGCATTTGTCTATATTAAACTGCATCCGCCACTTCTCCGACCACTGCATCACTCTATTCAGATCTTCCTGTAGCGCTCTAGTGTCCTCGTCAGAATTAATCCGACGGCCTAATTTGGTGTCATTGGCAAACTGCTTATGTCACTGTTTATTCATCAATATCGTTTATGTAAATTGTGAGCAACAAAGGGCCCAACACTGACACCTGTGGAACACCGCTTGTGACGCTCCCCCACTCTGATATCTCCCCATTTATTCAAACTCTCGTTGCCCTATCTGTGGCATGCAGAGTATATTACAATTTATTTGGCTATGTGCACACTCCCATATAGGCTGCCTCCCAACCAGCGCACCAGGTGCTAAGGGTTTAATGATATTAAGGGTTCATTGTCCAATCACAGACGAGCCCGCCAAATGCTGAGGTGACGGATTATCAGTCTTAGTCAGCATTAGCCAGACTTGCTCTAGCTGGCTGAAACACACTGCTCTCTCTCTGGCTTCTGTCCTTCCCTTGCCCTAACTTTAATATCTAAGTTACGATCATGTGAATTCAAGAATAAGAATGGTTGAGACGAGGTGGTCACCTTTTTTTGTTTGTTTTGCAATGAAGAAGTGTGTAGAAGAGTCGGTGAGTTTCAGTCACCTTGAAAGTTTACCAGGAATTTCGATCATGCAAATCCAGGTTATTGTTCGTCTAATATTGTTTATTGGTTGTGAACAACATAACTGCAAGTTACCGATAACGTAATTTTCAGGACTGATGGTGGTGTTAGCGGAGGCGAGAAGTTCATACATATAGGCTTTATTATCCGGAGCTTCGGCTTTATAATAGTCTTCCCTTCACGAGTGTCATTATTTAACGTCAGTTTACAATAAACTGTTCTGCATTTTGACTTGTACTGAATTAATTTTCAAACTTTTCATGTTTAATTAATAGTTTCCTTTTCTCTTGAAGTTGATTTAAAAGTTGTTGTAGAGCTCCTGGCCGTCTCCAGCAACCTACCATAAAACAAACGTTCTGTATGTTAAGAGTGTCAATGGTGCAATACTTGTATATATATTTTTTTTTTTTCAAAAAGTCGGGGTCTCCCACCGAGGCAGGGTGACCCAAAAAAAAAAAATCCCCAAAGAAAATACTTTCATCATCATTCAACATTTTCACCACACTCATACATAATCACTGTCTTTGCAGAGGAGCTCAGATACGACAGCTGAGAATAGTCCCTCCCAGCTGTCACTATCCCAGCCCCCTCCTAAAAATAATTTCCAGGAGACTCCTGGGACCAAACCTTCTTATCTCCCGCTGATACAACCTACCCACCATATATATATTATATATCGTGCAAGACCTCATTTAAAATTAAGTCCTTTCTAAAATTTTCTCTTATACGTTTAAAAATATATTTTTTCATTTATATTGATGCAAAAATTAATAATTTTGTACCAAAAGAACATTAGAAAACTTACCTAACCTTATTATAACAAGCGAAATTAAATTTAGCCTAATCCAACTAAATATATTTTAGATAAGTTTACAATAATTTAATAATAAACAAACACAATGAAATATTTTTTCGTTAGGTTCAGAATGATTTTGCGAAATTATTGCAAACACAAATTTTCGATTGCCTTATTCGCAAGAAGAGCGTTGCTATTTAAGCCAAAATAGCAAGTTTTACCTGTTCGGCACGAGACACAACACCCAACACTTTAGTTAGATATTTTTTGTTCTGCAGAGTTTACAAAGGTCAGCGGACTGTGGCTGTTGTAAAGTGTTATTAAGAATAACAAGACAATACCATGACTGGGAAAAATACACAAATAACCGCACGTAGAAGACAAACTTATAATAGCGTTTCGGTCCGATTTGGACCATTAGCACACCTCATTCTAGTTAATGGACCAAGTTGGACCGGAACGTCATAGTTTTCCCTTTCCCATTTCGGGTTATTTGTTTATACTTTTCTCACAGCAAACATGAGAAGTATACTTAAAAGTGGTCGTTGATAATATCAGAGCCAGTGACTCCTCCCTCACTTGTAGTATATATGCCCTTAGGGGTGGAGGGGGTTAGAGGAAGGCCTGTCAGATGACCAAAGCTCCAACGTGGGTCATCATCTAAGACCCGCGTCAGGAAACACTTGTCCTGTGTCCTGACAACCTTACCTAACCTAACCTTCGATTTTGGTGACAAGTCTGAAGCTGGGTAAATGACGCCCTGTAGAAAAGACTGATGTACACTTCCCAAAACATTTAATATAGGAAACGTTTCACCACGAGTGGCTTCTTCAGTCCCAATACAGAGATAAATAACTAAGGAATGGGTATATATAGTGGCAGGAGTCAGGTGGAAATCTGCGAGGGTAGTAGTAGCACAAGTGTGGCGAGATGGGTTGGGTTTGAGAAGGATCTGTCAACATCAGGCTACAGCGGTTCCAGAATGGGTTATATCCTATTGATTAGCAATTTGGATGTAGTGTAACGTCCGGACTTTTGATGGATAGTTTTACTGACAGCAATTAGTGCAGCCTCTATACACTTTCTCCGTCTTAAATCTTAAGACTAAATGAAATCTAGCTTAATTGAATTTCATGAGGTGTGAAACATCGTTCCTGTGTTTAACACATAAGTTACAAGCGTTTTTGTGTTCTCTGATCCAATATCCAGAGATCTGGCTATTTCTCCCCACATATACTTTGTCAAATGACACCATCTCTCGACACTTGCAATAATACTGTGCCAACTCTACTGTCACCGACATCAACCTACAATGTAAATTGTTTTGTCGTCTAATTTGTTGACACGAATATGAAAGCAGCACATTGTAGCCTCTTGTTTATTTGTGAACTTCCTGACAACTAGCTAACCATATGTACAGTATATTTATCTTTCTGACTAGTGAAATCACAGCAGAGTCGTCAGTAAAACCCATCCACCCAATATCTGTGAGCGACTGGATTTTGGTGTTTCTAGGTGGCAAGTTTCCCTCTTTCACTATGTTTTTTCCGGTTTATCATTTAGACGAGTTAACCGGTTCCCGGACAGATGGCCGACGGACATTTCACCGAATATCGGATAACCTAACCTAATCTAGCCTATCCTAACCTAGCCTATCCTAACCAACCTAACCTATCCTAACCTAGCCTATCCTAACCTAACCTAACCTATCCTAACCTAACCCAGATATCCGATATTCGGTGAAATGTCCGTTCTGCCAAATGTCCGTTCGGTGAAATGTCCGTTAGGCCAAATGTCTGTCGGTGAAATGTCCGTCGGCCATCAGTCCGGCCACGAGTTAACCATTAAACTGTAGAATTTATTCTGTTAAAGCGATCATAGTGGCTAGGCTAGCGGCGATCATAGTGGCTAGGCTAGCGGCGATCATAGTGGCTAGGCTAGCGGCGATCATAGTGGCTAGGCTAGCAACGATCATAGTGGCTAGGCTAGCGGCGATCATAGTGGCTAGGCTGCAACGATCATAGTGGCTAGGCTAGCAACGATCATAGTGGCTAGGCTAGCAACGATCATAGTGGCTAGGCTAGCAACGATCATAGTGGCTAGGCTATCGGCGATCATAGTGGCTAGGCTAGCAACGATCATAGTGGCTAGGCTAGCAACGATCATAGTGGCTAGGCTAGCAACGATCATAGTGGCTAGGCTAGCAACGATCATAGTGGCTAGGCTAGCAACGATCATAGTGGCTAGGCTATCGGCGATCATAGTGGCTAGGCTAGCAGCGATCATAGTGGCTAGGCTAGCGGCGATCATAGTGGCTAGGCTAGCACGATCATAGTGGCTAGGCTAGCAACGATCATAGTGGCTAGGCTAGCAACGATCATAGTGGCTAGGCTAGCAACGATCATAGTGGCTAGGCTATCGGCGATCATAGTGGCTAGGCTAGCGGTGATTATAGTGGCTAGGCTAGTGGCGATCAAAGTGGCTAGGCTAGCAACGATCATAGTGGCTAGGCTAGCGGTGATCATAGTGGCTAGGCTAGCAACGATCATAGTGGCTAGGCTAGCGGTGATCATAGTGGCTAGGCTAGCAACGATCATAGTGGCTAGGCTAGCAACGATCATAGTGGCTAGGCTATCGGCGATCATAGTGGCTAGGCTAGCAACGATCATAGTGGCTAGGCTAGCGGCGATCATAGTGGCTAGGCTGCAACGATCATAGTGGCTAGGCTAGCAACGTCATAGTGCGGCTAGCAACGATCATAGTGGCTAGGCTAGCAACGATCATAGTGGCTAGGCTAGCGGCGATCATAGTGGCTAGGCTAGCAACGATCATAGTGGCTAGGCTAGCAACGATCATAGTGGCTAGGCTAGCAACGATCATAGTGGCTAGGCTAGCAACGATCATAGTGGCTAGGCTAGCAACTATCATAGTGGCTAGGCTAGCGGCGATCATAGTGGCTAGGCTAGCAACGATCATAGTGGCTAGGCTAGCAACGATCATAGTGGCTAGGCTAGCAACTATCATAGTGGCTAGGCTAGCGGCGATCATAGTGGCTAGGCTAGCAACGATCATAGTGGCTAGGCTAGCAACGATCATAGTGGCTAGGCTATCGGCGATCATAGTGGCTAGGCTAGCGGTGATTATAGTGGCTAGGCTAGCGGCGATCATAGTTGCTAGGCTAGGCGATCATAGTGGCTAGGTCTTGCGGCGATCACAGTGGCTAGGCTAACGGCAATCGTAGAGACAACTGTATACCATATAATAATAATAATAATAATAATAATAATAATAATAATAATTATTATTATTATTATTATTATTATTATTATTATTATTATTATTATAATTATTATTATTACTATAATTATTATTATTATTATAATTATTTATTATTATTATTATTATAATTATTATTATTATAATAATAATAATTAAATCGTACCTGTAACTTATATATTTAATTCTCTTTCAGTGTTCATTTGTATATAAGAAAACTAAATACTGTTTATATCATGTAAATACTAATATGCATGAATTAAGACAATTTAAAAAAATTAGTTTCTTTTATTTAAAAAAAAAATTCTTAGCAGAGGCAGTGACCCGAAAAAGTATTTTAATTAAATCCAGAAATTGCACATTATATTTTAAATGCACAGCTGGCTTGTTGATTTCATTATTATTAATGCAATGTATATGATGCAAATTTATAAACACCGAGATATTGAAACTTATCTGCATATACCAAAAAAATGCGTAAATGAATTTCTGACTTAACGCCGGCAATGTTGATGTTGCGTATTTATGTCCAATATGCGTATTGTTCTGTGGCGTCGTACTGACAAGTCAGCTCGGCGATACTTGAAGCTGTGTTTTGCAGATCTTCAGCGTCTCTTCTGTGTATGGTGGAGGTTTAATTTCCACCGGATTAGACATATACCTTGATAAACTCTAGACTTAAGCATATCACCAGATGCGCACCTCAACCAAATATCCTCCAAAACTAATGTACATTAGGCCAAACCAAGGTTAGTTTTTAAACATTCTAACAAAGAGTCAATCAGTACTTTATATATGACAGGTCTGGTCCATTTTTAAGTATGCAACACAATCCATCACATGGTAAAGAGAAACACAAATCGTTGGAACCAGACGATTAGTCCGTAGCTCGATTGGTAGCGCACTCAGCTCACACACTGTGGTCCGGGGATCGATCTCCAGGTACGGCTGAAAAACATTAGGACGTGTTTCTATAAGACTCCTGCTGTCCAATGTTCCCCATCAATAAAATGGGTACCTGGATGTTAGTGGACCGGTGTGGGTCGCATCCTGGGGACAAAATTGACCAATTTGCGGGACATGCTCTGCCTAACAAGGGGTTTCTATATAGTAGTATGTCATTGATGTCAGCTGTCTGTATTCCTTGTACATGTACGTGTAGAAATAAAGATATTATTATTATTATTAAGAGAAATTAACTTTGTGGGAGACTAAAGAAGCTGACTCTAACAACATTAGAAGAGAGTAATGAGGAAGATACCTGGAGGGGAGATGCGATAATAAAATGTAAAATACCTGTGGTAATAAATAAAAGTACTGGCGAGGTGGTGAGTCGTACCTAGCACGTAACCCAGTACCAAGAAGCTTTATCTTGTATGGCAACCTTCTTGCTAGATTAGCCATTTCTCGGTTAGATCTAGCTATTTTCACTACATCTAGCCTGAGAAAAAAGAATAAAAAAAGGTCACATTACCATGGCAGAAGCAATATTTGTAATCATTCGGTAAAGATGACAACTTGACTCTCCTGCTGGTTGAATAACAAGAATTTAGTTGGTCACTTTATGTTAAGCAAGAGATAACTGAAAAACGTGGAGAGTCGATCATCACAAACAGGAATTAGAATAAATTGCAATATAAAACTGCCAAAGTTGTCCATAGACAAATTCTCTTGTTTACTAAATAGTATTGAAAAAGAGATGCTTGGTTTCATCTGCCCTTTGTTGCACAGTATTAGGAGACGGCACTCCCCATTCTCTAGCTAAAATACCCAGCAGCATGTAATAATCCTTAGAGAGAAGTAACTCACTTCAGTGACGCCTGGCTTGCCAACTTATTGGATTAAGCTCTGGAGATGCAATCAAGCGATGCTCAAAGCGAACCTAACTCAGGAGAGGCGGCCCACACGCCTGGTCTTGCTCTCTCTAGGGAAGCCTCCCCTGAAAATGTGTTTACCTGCACCATTTTCTTTGCGGGATTCTAATCTAAACTCAAATGGATTAGTTCACTTGTGTAATAGTAATAGTAATAGTAGTTTATTTGGTCATGATACAAAGAGTTAAAATTTGTTATGAGGTGTACATGCCAAAAGCCCTAATATGCAGGGCATTTTGGGCATTTTGTGTAATAATAATAATAATAATTTTTACATGTGCCCGTGGCCTGATCGCTAAAGCTCTCGCTTCACACGGCGAGGGTCTGCGTTTGATTCCCAGCTCGGGTAGAAACATTGGGCGTGTTTCTTTACACTGGTTGTCTATGTTCACCCATCAGTAAAATGGGTATCTGGGAGTTAGTCGACTGGTGTGGGTCGCATCCTGAGACAAGGACCTAATTTGCCCGAAATGCTCAGCATAACAAGGGACTTTCTATATAGTAGTATGTCATTGATGTCAGCTAGGCCTGTATACCTTGTACATGTACTGGTAGTAAATAAAGATATTATTATTATTATTAAGTACATGTACAAGGTATACAGTCTAGCTGACATCAATGACTTACTGCTGATAGAAAGTCGCTTGTTGTGCAGAGCATTTCGGATTAGGTCAGTTTTGTCCCAGGATGCGACCCACCAGTCCACTGACCCCACAAACACACACACATACAACAGGCCTAGTGATCGACACCATGCCTATCCCTTCTAGGGCAGGGTAGGTGCCTGAGCCAGAGCATGCATTCACCTGCGGCTCACAAGACTGCTATTCCCATTAGCTCCCCTGGGGCGGGGAAGATGGCAGACCAAAGATGGGCCTAGCTTCTCCCTACGAGCCCCGTGAGGGCGGGGAATGTGGCTAGGCCTGGGGACCGTTGGTCCCACAAATGAGGAGGTCCCCATGCCTCCTCCCATGGCAACGTTAGTCTGAGACACTCCCGAGAAGGGAACCAAGGCCGGGCCACCACTTGGACAAGGCCCGGGCCGGGAGAGTCCGGCGAATCAACAAGAAGAACAGGCCTAGTGTCTAATCGACATGTGCTTAGGACAAAATGGTAACTAACCCAGGTACCCATTTTACTGATGGGGGAACATAGACATAGGTCTCTGATACACCCCCGACAGGGAGCCGGAGCCGGGTGGCCATCTGGAATAGACCCGGGCAGGGAGAATTCCCGGCGAATCAACACCTCCAAAAAAAACGACAACCAGTGTAAGGAAACTCGTCCAATGTTTCCACCCCTTCGCCGGGAATCGAACCCCGGACACTCACCGTGTGAAGCGAGAGCTTTTGCCACCAGGCCACGGACACCGTAACAAATCTACTAGAGTTCTACGACAAGGTAACAGAAGTAACACAGGAGAGACAGGGGTGGGTAGATTGCATCTTTTTGGACTGTAAGACGACTTTCGACACAGTACCACACAAGAGACTGGTGCAAAATCTACAGGAGCAGGTAGGAATAGTAGGGAAAGCACAGCAATGGTGTGTCGAGTGGGGTTCCACAAGGGTCAGTCCTAGGTCCGGTGCTGTTTTTTGTATATGTGAATGATATGTTGGAAGGAATAGATTCAGAGGTGTCCCTGTTCCCTGATGATGTGAAACTAATGAGGAGAATACAAGCGGACGATGATCAGGTAAAATTACAAGTGTATCTGGACAGGCTGAAAGACTGGTCCAACAAGTGGCTCCTGGAGTTTAACCCCAGTAAGTGCAGAGTTATGAAGCTTGAGGAAAGACAAAGAAGACCGCAGGCGGAGTACAGGCTAGGGGATCAAAGGCTGCAAACCTCAATTAAGAAAAAAGATCTTGGGGTGAACATTATACCAAGCACATCTGAGGCGCACATCAACCAAATAACTGCTGCAGCATGTGGGCGCCTAGCAAACCTGAGAATAGCGTTTCAACATCTAAGTAAGGAGTTATTCACGACACTGTACACCTTGTATGTCAGGCCCATAGTGGAGTATGCAGCACCAGTATGGAACCCACACTAAGTCAAACGCGTCAAGAGATTAGAGAAAGCTCAAAAGTTTGCAACAAGACTAGTCCCGGAGCTAAGGGGTATGTCCTATGAGGAGAGGTTAAGTGACCTCGACGTGATGACACTAGAGGATAGGGAGAACATGATAACGACGTATAAAATACTGAGAGGAACTGGCAATGTTTCAAAGATGGGACACAAACAAAGGACCACAGCCGGAAGTTGAAAACTCAGATGAGCCATAGGGATGTTAGGAAGTATTTCTTTAGTGATAGAGTTGTCAAGAAATGGAATAATCTGGAGAGTGAAATCTACCTGGAGTCTACCTGGAGAGAATTCCAGGGGTCAACGCCCCCGCGGCCCGGTCTGTGACCAGGCCTCATGTTGGACCAGAGCCTGATCAACCAGGCTGTTACTGCTGGCCGCACGCAGTCCAACGTACGAACCACAGCCCGGCTGATCAGGTACCGACTTTAGGTGCCTGTCCAGTGCCTGCTTGAAGACAGCCAGGGGCTTGTTGGTAATCCCCCTGATGTATGCTGGGAGGGGGTTGAACAATCTTGGGCCCCTGACACTTATTGTGTTGTCCCTCAACGTGCTAGTGGCACCCCTGCTCTTCATTGGGGGGATGTTACATCGAATGCCGAGTCTTAGAGGCAAAATCCATACATAGTTTTAAGAAGAGGTATGATAAGGCTCTTGGAGCGGGAGAGAATGACCTAGTAGCAACTAGCGAAGGACGGGGCCTGGATCTGTGACTCAACCCCTGCAGCCACATATAGGTGAGTACACACAAGCTAGACAGTACCGTCACTCACAATAGCATACAATCCTTAATGACAGATTTCAAATTATTAATTTCCTAACAAACATTACCTTCCGTCAACTCTTAATCACCATCATTGCCTTTCAAACGAGGCTTCAACAAAAAACTTGTTTGTATTAAGTCGCATATGGTGACCATTAAAGCGGAGGATGCTATTTCAACGACACTGGTGCTGGCTATTCCACTCATAGCGCCAAATTACACAGCACCTGATATACGTAATTATATAATGAGAAGTTCGCTTTGTCCGCCCCTGTAATTGCCTAGCAGTAATTACGTAATTGAAATGACCTAGTTGAGCCTGTAGGTTATAGGCTACAGTTCCTGGGCCGCCATAAATATTATTATAATCAAGAGGAAAGCGCTAAACCCGTAGGATTATACAGCGCCTGTAGGGATGGGGGGGATATGAAAGGTATTCGGGCTTAATTCAGGGAACTGGAGCACAGATACAATTCACCTGCTTATAGGGAGGCGTTCTATAACAAAATTATAGAACAAACAAATCCTTAGTCGTCAAGTTAGTAAAGTAAATTTTATTTCATTGCAATTTTACATAGATATTGATAGTTACAATTATAAACTGAAGTGCCAGGAGAGCCACTGACATGCCATGGCATTAGGGGCAGCTTAATCTAATGACTTATAGACTATGTACATAATATTAGAGAAATTGATTGAGTTTATTCTAGTTTTATATTTGATTTCAAATTATAATATGATGATATTATACTGTTAAAATTACAATATGATGATATTATACTGTTAAAATTACAATATGATGATATTACATTGTAACAAGTGTTTAGGAGGATGGTAATATAAAATTGAAATTATCTTATAGGAAAATAATATTGAGAATTTTTGAAAGTAGTTTACAGTATGAGTATTTAGTTTAGGGTGAGTAGGTGGTCTTTAAGAAGAGTCTTAAATTGATTTTCAGACAAGGTTATCTTAGTATTTACTGGTAATGAATTCCAGATTCTGGGGCCCTTCATGTGCATAGAATTTTTACATAGGTTGATATGGACTCGGGGTATATCAAAAAGTGATCTGTGTCTTGTGTTATGGTCATGGGTCCTATTAAAGTTGGTGAGGAGAATTTTGAGCTTAGGGTTTATATTAGAATGTAGAGTTCTATGTATGTAGTAGGCACAAGAATAAGTGTGAATGTTCTTTATGGTGAGTAGTTTTAGGCTTTTGAATATTGGTGGAGTATGCTGTCTAGAGTGAGAATTTGTTATCATTCTGACTGCAGCCTTTTGCTGGGTTATGAGTGGTCTAAGGTGATTTAATGTTGTTGATCCCCATGCACAGATTCCATAGGTGAGATAAGGGTAGATAAGTGAATGATATAGTGCAAGGAGAGCTGATTGAGGTACATAATAGCGTATCTTTGATAATATGCCTACTGTCTTCGAGATTTTCTTGGAAATTTGTTGTATGTGTGTTTGGAATTTAAGGCTACTGTCAAGGTGGATTCCTAGGAATTTTCCCTCTGTGAGTCTTGTGATGGATGAACCATTGAGCATTATGTTAAGTGGAACATTTGCGGCTTTGTTTCCAAACTGTATGAAGTAGGTCTTGTCAGTATTGAGAGTAAGCTTATTAGTCGTCATCCATGTTGATATTTTCTGTAATTCAACATTAACAGTGTTTGTCAGTATGACTGGATTTGGGTGATAGAAGACATATGTTGTGTCATCTGCAAATAATATGGGTTTGAGTAGTTGGGATGCATTCGGTAGGTCATTTATGTAAATGAGGAATATGAGTGGCCCCAGGACACTTCCTTGAGGGACTCCGACTGTAATTTGTTGTGTGGAAGAGTTCGCTCCATTTGTGTACACGTATTGGCTTCTGTTGCTAAGGTATGACTTTAGGTAGTTGAGTGAGTGCCCTCTTATACCATAGTGTGCTAATTTTGTGAGCAGTAAATCATGGTCGACTGTATCAAAAGCTTTGCGTAAATCAATGAAGATTCCCAGTGGGACCTCTTTCTTCTCAAGTGCGGTGTATATTTGCTCTAGCATGTGTATAATAGCATCATTTGTGCTTTTGTTAGTTCTGAATCCAAACTGACAGGGGTTGAGTACGTTGTGTGAGACGAGGTAGGAATAGATCTGTCTATGAATTAATTTTTCGAAGATTTTAGAAAGCAGTGGTAAATTAGAAATTGGTCTATAATTATTCAAGTCTGTTTGTTCACCTCCTTTATGGATTTATGGATTGGGAAGGTAGAGGCTTCAATGGATTTATTGAATAGTGTTGCAATAATTGGTGACAGTACCTATGAAGCTTTTTTGTACATAAAAGATGGTAGGCTATTTATGTCTCCTGCCTTGTTTTTAAGGGTGTTGATTATGAGCGAGACTTCAATTGGGTTGGTAGGAGCTAGGAATAGTGTATTAGGGTAGGTGTTGGTGAGGTAGTCTGTTGGACGGGTGTTCGTGCTTGGGATTTTACTCGCTAGATTCTTTCCTATGGTGGAGAAGAAAACATTAAGTCTGTTTGCTGTCTCAGTTGGTGAGAGTAGGGGTTCGTCTGTTTTTGATAATTTGATGGTATTGTTCTTGGATATCTTTTTATTTCCTAGAATTGCAGATAGGGTTTTCCAGGTCTTTTTCATATCACCTTTTATGTTCTGGAGTCTGTTCTCATAATACAATTTTTTGGACCTTCTTATCAGGCTAGTAAGGATTGATGAGTAGCATTTGGATTGTTCTTCTGTATTGTTTTTCATATTGGTGCCTTTTGTTAATGGATTTAAGGATGCTGGGTGTTAGCCAGGGATTGTTAAGTCTCTTAGCTGTGATCTGTTTAGTTTTTTTAGGGCAATGTTTGTTATAGAGGTGGTGGTTTTATTTAAGGAAATTCTTGATGCAATCATTAGTATCTGAATATGTTTCTAACTCATTATGCCAGTCAATGTTCATCATAGTTGTTATAAAGTTATTAACGGCTGACTCGTTATGTAGTCTGAAGGTAACTTTTGTAATATCTTGGGGCAATTTACCTAGGTTGGTTATGAGAAAGGTATGGTAGTGGTCTGTGGTGTTGTCTGTGATTATGCCTGATTTTAGAGGGGATATAGTGTTAGTCCAGATGTGGTCTAGTAATGAGGTACTAGTCTCGGAGATTCTTGTAGGTTTTGATATTGTTGGTAGTAACAAGCAGTTGCTCATAGTGTTTGTGAATTCTGTTACTTGTGGGTCCTGGTCATGTAGGATATTTATGTTGAAATCTCCTGTGAGCAGCAGTTCAATAATTGTCCTTGATCATGTACAATTCACTTTTAATGCAGCCAATGTTACTGCCTTCAAATATTTTTTTTAATAAAGTTCAAGAGTTCTATGGGGCTGGCCACAATGATCTCCACGAATTGACACACTTATAACTTATGCACCAATTTTGGTTATAAGTCCCTGGCCGCCTGGTGCCTCTGACGTGTAGTATTAAAGCCTGGTGACATTGGTGAGTCCCTCCCGAGCAAGTGCTTCCAGTAATATCCACTCTCTTAATTAATATCGCTACCAACAGCAACAGTGAAATAATAATAATAATAATAATAATAATAATAATAATAACAATATTAAAATTATTATTTTAGTATTATTATTATTGTTGTTCTCACACTCGTGGTTCTGGCACTCTAGTTCTCACACTCGTGGTTCTCGCACTCGGGGGTCTCACACTTGGACTTGTGGTTCTTGTACTCGTGGTTCTGGCACTCATGGTTCTGGCACTCTTGGTTCTGGCACTCTAGTTCTCACACTCGTGTTCTCGCACTCGGGGTCTCACACTTGGACTTGTGGTTCTCGTACTCGTGGTTCTGGCACTCGTGGTTCTGGCACTCATGGCTCTGGCACTCGTGGTTCTGGCACTCGTGGTTCTGGCACTCATGGCTCTGGCACTCGTGGTTCTGGCACTCATGGCTCTGGCACCCGTGGTTCTGGCACCCGTGGTTCTGGCACTCATGGTTCTGGCACTCGTGGTTCTGGCACTCGTGGTTCTGGCAGGCACTCGTGGTTCTGGCACTCGTGGCTCTGGCACTCGTGGTTCTGGCACTCATGGTTCTGGCACTCGTGGTTCTGGCACTCGTGGTTCTGGCACTCTAGTTCTCACACTCGTGGTTCTCGCACTCGGGGTCTCCCACTTGGACTTGTGGTTCTCGTACTCATGGTTCTGGCACTCGTGGTTCTGGCACTCGTGGTTCTGGCACTCGTGGTTCTAGCACTCGTGGTTCTGGCACTCATGGTTCTGGCACTCTTGGTTCTGGCACTCATGGTTCTGGCACTCGTGGTTCTGGCACTCATGGTTCTGGCACTCGTGGTTCTGGCACTCGTGGTTCTGGCACTCATGGTTCTGGCACTCGTGGTTCTGGCACTCATGGTTCTGGCACTCGTGGTTCTGGCACTCATGGCTCTGGCACTCGTGGTTCTGGCACTCATGGTTCTGGCACTCGTGGTTCTGGCACTCGTGGTTCTGGCACTCGTGGTCCTGGCTAAGCTAAGCAAGGCAAAACTGGGACAGATAACATTTAATATTAGGAATGTGAAAGGAGAGTGAGGCGAGAGACCCTCAGGGTTTGTTTAGAGATTTATCCCGTCACAGTCAAGATGCTTCCACCCCTGGGTTCGATTCCCAACGAAGGGATGGAAACATCTGACGTGTTTCCTTACACCGGTTGTCTATGTTCATCCATCAATAAAATGGGCACCTGGGTGTTAGTGGACTGGTGTGGGTCGCATCCTGGGACAAAACTGACCTAATTTGCCCGAAATGCTCTACATAACAAGCGGCTTTCTATATAGTAGTATGTCACTGATGTCAGCTATGGTCTGTATACCATGTACATGTACTGGTAGTAAATAAAGATATTATTATTATTATTATTATTATTATTATTATTATTATTATGATGCCCCAGCATCAATGACCAGGTGAGTCCAACTGAATGAGTACACACACACACAAAAAAATTAGTTTTTTCTCAAATATTAACCCACTCCTTGAACGTAATACAGGTGTGGGACCTGTATTATGTAGGATTCAAACCCATATACCTAGTACCTTCTCCACTCAGCTAGATCCTAGAAATTCTTGGTTTGCTCATATCACTAATTCCTGGATAAAATGAAGAACAAGAAGTAAAATGATCACAGCAAACAAAATACTTTCTGGCAAGTGAAAATTCTTCTCCTTGGAAGAGAATCCAGAGAAATTTGATAAGTTTAAAAACCGTGAAGCAAACCACTCCGTCAAGACGCCTCTTAACATTTCCTTAAAACCAGAGCAGTGAACATATAGTGTTTCAACATAAACATACTTGTAAAATAAACATTTCGAAAAGATTAAGCATATTTTGATCATTCGCTCTAAATTTTAGAAGAGAGCCCAAGATCTAGAGCTCAGCACGCCCTTCACAGTCTGTCTCCACCTTGGCGGAAACACTTCTACAGTAATAAGTACAAAATTCTCCCTTTAAATTCCCTCTGAAGCGATAACTCTGGTGTTTAAGGATGGTATATTGCCGCGACAACACCTCATTTGCATATACTAGCAGCGAGAGGCTGGGAAAGTCGCTGCCCAAAATGTGTCGCCGCAGTTTGCAATTACGTAAGCAAAATTATGTCGTTGTTGTTTTACATAATGTAGTTAAGCAAATTTCCTTCACAGAAACACTTGCACATTACAAGATGAGTGTTGCGAGGCCACCCAACACTCGTCCAGTGAATGTGTACTCATCCCTAGTTGAATACTCGCCTTAGATGTGTGTTTGTCTAACTACCAACAATAACTAGACGTGTATTCACATTACTGTGTACTCGCCTATGTATTCACCTCTATATATTCACCTGCCAGAGTACTCGCCAGGTTATGTACTCGCCTGTGTACTTATCCAGAAGTGAACCTATTTCTTGGGGGACCTAGCAGCCACTCCTCCCAGCACCTACCTCCTTACTCTACGTACCTGGTATCTCTAGGACAGTAACCAACCACTTAGACCCAAGTTGTTCTTATCCGCTCGTAGTCGCTATCAGCTATAGCGCCTGTGTTAACATTCTCGCACCAGGCCGTGTGGATCCATCTCGCACTGGTGGATGCTATCTTTTTATATATTTTTAAGGCTTCTACCGATTATACATTGCATGCTAACATCCCTATCGTATCGTATCATTATATACTACTAATAATAATAATCTTTATATCTACAAGTACATGTACAAGGTATACAGACCATAGTAGGGATGTATCGGATGTGAAAATTTAGATATCCGCGGATGCGGATGTGTATACGGATGTCTTAATCATTTTGCGGATGCGGATGTGTATAAGAACATAACATAAGAACATAACTCAGTGGTGGACCTGACTTAACTCAGTGGTGGACCTGACTTAACTCAGTGAAGACGTGTCTTGTGTGCTCTCTGTCAATCTGAAGAAGATGTCCTCTCTTGAGCTACTCTACCAGCAGCTGAAGGAAGAACTGAGGGTAGCTAAGCTTGAGATACAGCGACTGACTGAGGAAAACAAGAGGATTCGTAGTAATCCTCCTGTTGAGAATCCTCAAGCCAGGAAAGGAACCTGGACAGTGGCTAAAACGCATGGGACAAAGTTAAGGCTCAAGAGGACGGGTGGAGAGGTAGAAACAACGAAGACCCAGGAGAATGTTGTGGAAACATCGAACCCATTCTCCGTGCTACCCGATGAATGTGAGTCGACTTCTGGGAGCGTCACGACGAAAGACACAAAGGAAGGTAAAAACATTGTTGTTGTTGGGGACAGTCAGGTTAGGTACATGGATAGGGCTTTCTGTTTGATTGATAGGAGTAGGAGACAGAGGGTTTGCTTTCCTGGGGCTGGGATGGAGGATATTGTTAGCCGTCTGGACGACATCATGAGAGGTAATGGGAGCAATCCTATTATCTGTCTCAGTGCTGGAGGCAACGATGTTGGCAGACGTAGGAGTGAGGACCTGACTAGCAGGTTTAGGTCAGCAATAGACATAATTAGGAAGAAGGGTGGGAACCCTGTCATATGTGGTATTTTACCAAGGAGAGGAGTTGGAAATGAATGGCTGTCCAGGGCAATTGGTGTCAATTGCTGGCTGGACAAATACTGTAAGGAATATTCAGTAACATTCATTGACAACTGGGACCTCTTCTATGGCAGAAATGACATGTATGCCAGGGATGGGGTTCACTTATCCAGGTCTGGGGTGGGGGCACTGGCAACTGCAGTGGAGGGAGCTGTTAGGGCTTTAAACTAGAAATAGTTAGTGGTATGGGTTTTGGGGGAAAACAGAAAGTCCCAGTGTAGTAATATTATAAGTTGTAGGAGAACTAGTAATAGGCAGAATAAGGTGGACAGTGGAAAGCTAGTGACACTAGATGACAAGGACAGTAATAGGTATAGTGGAAAAACAGAGATGAGCAGGAAGGGTAAAGAGAAAGGAGGGTCTCTAAATATATATTACACCAATAGTCGTAGTGCTAGGAATAAGATGGACGAGTTGAGATTAGTTGCAAGTACGGGTAATATTGATTTTTGCAATAACTGAGACATGGTTTAATATGAAAAATCGGGACTTGCCTGCCGAATGTCACATTCAGGGTTTTAAATTGTTCCAAGTAGACAGAAGTATCGGGAAAGGGGTGGGGTGGCACTCTATGTCCGTGATCATTTAAATTGTTGCATAAAAACGGGTATAAAGTCTGAATTAACACATACAGAGTCTGTCTGGATAGAATTTTCAGAGGGGTGTGAAAAATTGATTTTAGGCTTGATTTACCGTCCTCCAAACTTAGATAGGGAACAAGGAGACTACTTTGGGAGGAAATTGTTAAGGAAACAAGACACGATAACGTAGTAATTCTAGGGGACTTTAACTTTAGTCAGATTGATTGGAATTTCATGACAGGGAATTTAGAATCTAACGACTTTTTAGAAGTAGTTCAGGATTGTTTTTTGAAGCAGTTTGTAACAGAACCTACAGGAAATAACCTACTTGACTTGGTTCTGGCAAGCAAGAAACCCTTGTTAATAATTTAGAAATTACAGAGGAACTCGGCTCAAGCGACCACAAGTCAATTACCTTTAGCATTGAATGGATGTATGGTAGTAGGGATAATTCAGTAATGGTCCCAGATTTTCGCTTAGCAGATTATAATGGACTTAGAGAACACTTATCAACAGTGGACTGAAGGGTGAAGAGAGGTATCAATATGACAGTTTTCTTAACACTATACAGGCTGCCCAAAGAACATTTATCCCGTATAAAGAAATTAGATCAAGTAGAAATGACCCAAAATGGATGAATAATAGGCTCAAATATCTTTTAGGGCAGAAGAAAGGAATTTATAGGCGCCTAAAAAGAGGTGAGGGTCATCTTATAAATCAGTATACTGACATTAAGAGGGACGTTAAAAGGGAATAAGAAAATCTAAACGGGACTATGAAATTAAAGTTGCTAGGGATTCAAAAACTAACCCAAAAGTTTTCAGGTTTATAGAACAAAAGTTAGGGATAAGATAGGTCCCTTAAAAATAACTTTGGGCATCTTACTGACAAGGAGAATGATATGTGCTCTATTTTTAATAATTATTTTCTCTCGGTTTTCACACAGGAAGACATTAATAATATCCCAGTAATTAATTTTACAGAGGCCCAGAAGAAGATAAATTATGTAATATCACAGTCACTAGCGAAATGATTATGAAACAGCTGGACCGACTGAAACAAAATAAATCGCCGGGTCCTGATGAGCTTTTTGCAAGGGTTCTTAAGGAATGCAAAATGGAACTCTGTGAACCAATATCTAACATTTTTAATTTCTCTCTTCAAACAGGTGTAGTGTCTGATATGTGGAAGATGGCTAATGTAATTCCTATTTTTAAAGCAGGGGACAAGTCACTACCGTCAAACTACCGCCCAATAAGCCTGACCTCAATTGTAGGCAAATTACTAGAGTCAATTATAGCTGATATTATTAGAAGCCATCTAGATAACCATAATTTGATTAATGATACCCAGCATGGATTCACGAGGGGCCGTTCCTGCCTATCTAATTTATTAACCTTCTTCAGTAAAGCTTTTGAGGCTGTTGATCACGATAAAGAATTCGATATTGTTTATTTAGACTTTAGTAAGGCTTTTGATAGAGTACCGCACCAGAGACTGTTAAAGAAAGTGGCAGCTCATGGCATTGGGGGAAAAGTGCTGTCATGGATCAGTCATGGCTCACCAATAGGAAGCAGAGAGTGTGCATAAATGGGGTTAAATCCGAATGGGGACTTGTAACAAGTGGTGTTCCACAGGGATCAGTCTTAGGCCCATTGTTATTTATAATATATATCAATGACCTTGATGAGGAATTACTAGTGATATGAGCAAATTCGCCGACGACAGAAGATAGGTAGGATAATTGATTCAAACATAGATGTCATAGAACTTCAGGAAGATTTAGACAAACTTAATTCGTGGTCAGAAAAGTGGCAGATGCAGTTCAATGTAGATAAATGCAAGGTTCTGAACTCAGGAGTGTCCATAACCCAAGCACTTATAAGTTAAATAACGTGAACTTAGCCATACAGATTGCGAGAAGGACTTGGGGGTGATGGTAAGCAGCAACCTTAAACCAAGACAGCAATGCCTAAGCGTATGTAAAGGCAAATAGATTACTGGGATTTATATCAAAAAGTGTTAGCAACAGAAGTCCAGAGGTTATATTACAGCTTTACATCATTAGTAGGCCTCACCTAGATTACGCAGCTCAGTTTGGTCTCCATATTCAGAATGGACATAAATTCGTTAGAAAACATTAGCGTAGAATGACTAAATTAATACATAGCATTAGAAATCTTCCTTGAAAGAGAAGCCCCCAAAATTTTCACCAACAAGAGAGAGGGAGAAGATCGAGGTTAAAAAGGGAAAAAAAAGGGCTTGGGGGTCGAAAAGGGAAGGGACCGAGATGGGAGATTTGGGGAAAGGGTTTTAAAATATTTTTTTTTGGAAAAGGGGGTTGATGATGGAACATGAAAATTTTTGGGTTGGTGTTTTTTTTGGGGGTTGGGGTTTCATGAGTGGAGGGTTGGATTTGGGGGGCGGCATAAAACGGGAAATTTTTTGCAGAAAAAAGAAAAATTTTTTTTAAAATTTGGGGCCCAGAAAGGGGCCCGGTCCCGGTGTTCCTCCTTTCTTATGTTCTTATGTTCTTAAAAAAAGGGGGAACCCCTGGCAGGCCTGTTGGCCCATACTGGGCCCCCCAAAACCTCCCCAACAGGGCTCCCCAAATTTTTTAATGCTCCCCGTGACAATTTTCCCTTTTTTTTAAATCCCCCCTAAAAAACCCAACCCCCCCATAATTTACCCCAACCAAAATTTAAACCCCAACCCCAGTTTTAAAACCCCTGGGGGGGTTTCCCCTCATCCCCCCTATTTCCAAACCAATTTTTCCCCATACCCTTTTTAAATCTAAACTTATCTTTGAACCCCAAGCGGGGTTTCTTGAAGATATCCCCAAGCCCAAATTTTAAACCCTTTTTCCCCCTTTTTCCTGATCATTCCCTCATTTTACTCTTACAAGTGAATGAAATTTTTTTGGGTCTTCAATCTTTCTTGAAAAAAATTTTTAAAAGCTATGAAAATTTTTTTGTCATTCTACTTTTGAATGTTTTCTAACTTTTGTCCATTCTGTAATATGGACCCCAAACCCCGAGGGGGTTAATCTAGGAAAACCTTTAATGTGTAAAAGCTGTAATAACCCCGGACTTCTGTTGTTAACACTTCTTGATATAAATCCCGTAATCTATTTGCCTTTTTCGTCGCTTAGGCATTGCTGTCTTGGGGGCTGCCCCACCCCCCTTCTGCCATGGCTAAGGGGCCCCTTATTTTTAATTATAAGTCTTTTTGGGGTTAAAAGGGCACTCCCGAAAATTCGAATTTTTTTTCTAATTTAATGTGCCACTTTTTTTACCCCCAAAAGTTTGTCCCAAATTTTTGAAAATTTATGACATCTATGTTTAACCCCAAATTTCCCCAAAAGGCTGGGGAAATTTCTTTTTATCACCCGTCCCTCATCAAGGGGATTGAAAATATTATAAAAACAATGGGCCCCAAAACTGACCCTGTGGAACACCACTTTTACAAGTCCCCCCCTTTGGGTTTTAAACCCCTTTATGCACACCCCTGCTTTTCCATTGGGGGGCCATGACTGTCCTACAGTTTCCCCTATTACCCCTTTTTTTTTAAAGTCTCTGGGGTTTTTTTATCAAAAACCTTTTTAAAGTCTAAATAAACAATATCGAATTCTTTTTTTTCACCCCCCCTTTTACTGAAAAGGGGAAACGGATTGAAATTGTACGGATATCCATGGATGTTAGCGAAAGAAATTCTGGGGGTTTTTAGGTGGGGGGTTTAGATTTTAGGTCCTTTAATTCATTGAACGTTTTTAGATTTAGCCGGACACGTGGAATGTCATAGGGTTTTTTTTGTGGGGTTTTTGTCTATGAGTCCCCTCACAACTATCAAAAAAGGGTTTTTTTTTAAGGTTAATATTGGGGAAATTTTGGTTCTGTACATTGGGGGTTTACAAAAAGTAAGTGTGGGGGTTCTGTATGTATTTTTACAGTAGTAAGGGGTGTTCCAAAAAGTGAGTGTTTAGGTCTTTGAAGAGTGGGGGGGGGTTTCCTGGGATTGGATTTGGGGGTAATTTCTTCCCCCTTTTTTTTTGGGTTTAAAATTGGTTTTAGGGGGGTTTTGGTGTTGATCCCCAAGCATATGGATAGGTGAGGTGGATGATGAGTGAA
>WNWK01019224.1:0-38240 GCA_009830355.1 Cherax destructor
TGCTAGTCAGGTCCTCACTCCTACGTCTGCCAACATCTTTGCCTCCAGCACTGAGACAGATAATAGGATTGCTCCCATTACCTCTCATGATGTCGTCCAGACGGCTAACAATATCCTCCATCCCAGCCCCAGGAAAGCAAACCCTAAATAGAAGAGGTCCCAGTTGTCAATGAATGTTACTGCATTTTCCTTACAGTATTTGTCCAGCCAGCAATTGACACCAATTGCCCTGGACAGCCATTCATTTCCAGGACAGAGGAACACTACAGCATGTCTACTGGCCCACACTAGGCAGGTCCTACTGGCCCACACTAGGCAGGTCCTACTGGCCCACACTAGGCAGGTCCTACTGGCCCACACTAGGCAGGTCCTACTGGCCCACACTAGGCAGGTCCTACTGGCCCACACTAGGCAGGTCCTTCTCATAAGAACATAAGAAAGGAGGAACACTGCAGCAGGCCTGTTGGCCCATACTAGGCAGGTCCTTCACAATCCGTCCCACTAACAGAACACTTGCTCAACCCAATTTTCAATGCTACCCAAGAAACAAGCTTTGACAATTCCATTCACTCGCGAGTCCCACTCAAATCCAACCCCTCTCACTCATGAATCCATCCAACCCAAATTTGAAACTACCCACTAGCAAACATATTTGTCAAACCCATTTCCTCTCCACAGTCATGGCTCACCAATAGGAAGCAGAGAGTGTGCATAAATGGGGTTAAATCCGAATGGGGACTTGTAACAAGTGGTGTTCCACAGGGATCAGTCTTAGGCCCATTGTTATTTATATTATATATCAATGACCTTGATGAGGGAATTACTAGTGATATGAGCAAATTCGCCGACGACACGAAGATAGGTAGGATAATTGATTCAAACATAGATGTCACAGAACTTCAGGAAGATTTAGACAAACTTAATTCGTGGTCAGAAAAGTGGCAGATGCAGTTCAATGTAGATAAATGCAAGGTTCTGAAGCTCGGGAGTGTCCATAACCCAAGCACTTATAAGTTAAATAACGTAGAACTTAGCCATACAGATTGCGAGAAGGACTTGGGGGTGATGGTAAGCAGCAACCTTAAACCAAGACAGCAATGCCTAAGCAACAGAAGTCCAGAGGTTATATTACAGCTTTATACATCATTAGTAAGGCCTCACCTAGATTACGCAGCTCAGTTCTGGTCTCCATATTACAGAATGGACATAAATTCGTTAGAAAACATTCAGCGTAGAATGACTAAATTAATACATAGCATTAGAAATCTTCCTTACGAAGAAAGATTGAAAACCCTAAAATTACATTCACTTGTAAGACGTAGAATGAGGGAGACATGATCGAGGTATACAAGTGGAAAATGGGTATTAACAAAGGGATATAAATAAGGTCTTGAGGATATCTCTCCAAGAGAGAACCCGCAATAATGGATTCAAGTTAGATAAGTTTAGATTTAGAAAGGATATAGGAAAGTATTGGTTTGGAAATAGGGTAGTTGATGAGTGGAACAGTCTGCCTAGTAGGGTTATTGAAGCTAGGACCTTGGGTAGTTTCAAATTTAGGTTGGATAAATTCATGAGTGAGAGGGGTTGGATTTGAGTGGGAATTCACATGAGTGGGTAGAATTGTCAAAGCTTATTTCTTGGGTAGCATTGAAAATTGGGTTGAGCAAATATTCTGTTAGTGGGACGGATTGTGAAGGACCTGCCTAGTATGGGCCAACAGGCCTGCTGCAGTGTTCCTCCTTTCTTATGTTCTTATGTAAATATAAACACTAGTGACTGAATGAATTACAGAAAATTCTACGTCTCAAGTGTTTCTTATGAATTAAATAATATGTATGTTATCGAGTACAAGGAATATATATAACTCCACAAGAACATAATATGAACAAAAAATATCTTAATGTGAACAAAGGAACTAATTATAAATAAAACTCCTAAATCAAAATTCACTAAACATAAATATTTTCTTCTGCATTAAATAATATTGGACTCACAAAATTCACTAAACATAAATATTTTCTTCTGCATTAAATAATATTGGACTCACACACAAACATAATGTTTTCTTCTGCATTACATATGATATTCTCACATAATTCACTAAACATAAATATTTTCTTCTGGCATTAAATAATATTTGGACTCACCACAACAGTTTGTCTTTTGTTTTACCATTAGTGATACTTTTCACATTAGCCTTGTTAGCAGACTTTTTATTTAGCTCTGCCTTCTTAGGGTCAGTTATTTTGTATATGCCTTTTTGGTTACATGCACCTCGGAGGGCAGTTAACCTATAAGCTAGTTCAGTGTCGTCAAGTGTCTCTATCTGGTTAATTTTCTTTTTGCTCTTCTTTTGCTCGCCTTTTGATCCTGTCTGGTCGTGGTCAGTTTTCTCCGAGACATTTTTTCTGTGACGTCTGTTACGTTTGCTTGTTTTTGTCTTTGCTACCACATCCATCTTCAGTGTATCAGTGGTTCCTCTCCTCCAGAGTTTGACTGGTGCGATCAGTGCCATGGCACTCATTGTAATTGAGATGAGCACACACAACACAGTCATTGTGAAGGGAGTAGAGGAACACTCATGGCAGCGTGATGTAACCTCAAGAAGAAGTGTTTTAAGGTTTTGGATTTCCCTATAACATTCACAAGCGGTGATGACGCGACCAATGACGGGCAGCCACCTTGGATCAAACTGGAGGTCGACATCGGTGTTTGTCTCTTGTGCTGGAGTGTCACTCACAAATCGCCACACATCAACTACAGTTGAGATAGAGAACATTGGCTGGCAAGCATCGGTAGCTTGGTCAACCTGTCTTCTGAGATCGTCTCTCTCCTGTTCTAAATCATGAACCCATGGATCGAAGAACTGATAATAACAACCCAATATTTCCAAAATAATTCCCACTGCCAGCATCCACAAACAGCAAATTTGCAGTGCCATCTTGTAAGACATTTTGATGAGTCTCAAGCTTACGAATAGTGAAGTAGTGAATCTCGAAACTTTTCAAAGGTATAAGTCTTCAAAGCTCACTTGAGGCACCATTTTACTAATATATCAATATTCTGAAAAAATAGTGATCTTAGAATTTTCAGTTTATAATGGAAAGTGTATATAGAATTTATTTATATGGAAGAGAACCGAAATTTAATTGTGTAACAGTGAGGTGTATTATAGTGTCTAATGATGGTGAGTGTAACAGTGTAGTGATGGTGAGTGTAGAATAGAGCATGTGTGTAATGTATCAACTCGATTATATGGACCAATTATCTAAGTTACTAGGGGTCAGACACAACATCTTGGGATCCTAATACATGAGAAATTATAGACTTACTTAACCAGGGGTTGACTCCCAGGTACTGCTGGACACATTAGGATGTGTTTCCTTAAGGCACCTGCTGTCCATGTTCACCTAGCAGTAAATAGGTACCTGAGTGTTAGTTACCTTACACCTGCTGTTACTGTTCACCTAGCAGTAAATAGGTATTTGAGTGTTAGTTAACTTACACCTGCTGTCACTGTTCACCTAGCAGTAAGTAGGTACCTGGGTGTTAGTCACCTTTCACCTGCTGTCACTGTCCTAGCAGTAAGTAGGTATGTACGTATCTGGGTGTTAGTGAACTGGTGTGGGTCGCATCCTGAGGGCAAAACTGACCTAATTTACAGTTAGTTCTCTACATAACAAGGGACTTGTTATGTAGATATAGCACGTATGATATAGCACGTAATGAAAGTAGTTTGTTAGATTATGTATTGGTGGATAAAAGGTTGATGGGTAGGCTTCAGGATGCTCATGTTTATAGAGAGGCAACGGATATATCGGATCATTATTTAGTTGTAGCTACAGTTAGAGTAAAAGGTAGATGGGACAAAAAGAAAATGGCAACAGCAAGTAAGAGAGAGGTAAAAGTGTATGAACTAAGGGAGGAGGAAGTTAGGGTGAGATATAAGCAACTCACCTTCAAGGACCAAAACACCGGAGCAATCGCATCTGCTAAAAAATTGACAGGATGGATAATGAGAACCTTCAAAACCAGGGATGCCAAGCCTATGTTGACACTTTACAGATCGCTTGTTCTATCTAGGCTGGAATATTGCTGCACACTAACTGCACCTTTCAAGGCAGGTGAAATTGCTGACCTTGAAAATGTGCAGAGAACCTTCACCTCATGCATAACTGCGATAAACCACCTCAACTACTGGGAACGCTTGAAGTTCCTAAACCTGTACTCTCTAGAACGCAGGTGGGAGAGATACATTATTATATACACATGGAAAATTCTCGAGGGATTAGTACCAAACTTGCACACAAAAATCACTCCGTACGAAAGCAAAAGATTCGGCAGGCGATGTAATATCCCCCCAATGAAGAGCAGGGGTGCCACTAGCACGTTGAGGGACAACACAATAAGTGTCAGGGGCCCAAGATTGTTCAACTGCCTCCCAGCATACATCAGGGGGATTACTAACAAGCCCCTGGCTGTCTTCAAGCAGGCACTGGACAGGCACCTCAAGTCGGTACCTGATCAGCCGGGCTGTGGTTCGTACGTTGGACTGCGTGCAGCCAGCAGTAACAGCCTGGTTGATCAGGCTCTGGTCCAACATGAGGCCTGGTCACGGACCGGGCCGCGGGGGCGTTGACCCCTGGAATTCTCTCCAGGTAGGAGGCGGCTGGAGGCAGTGGAGATGTCCTGTATAAGGGCAATGTGTGGTGTAAATATTATGCAGAAAATTCGGATTGTGGAAATTAGGAGAAGGTGTGGAGTTACTGAAAGTATTTGTCAGAGGGCTGAAGAGGGGTTGTTGAGGTGGTTTGGTCATTTAAAGAGAATGGATCAAAGTAGAATGACGTGGAGAGCGTATAAATCTGTAGGGGAAGGACGGCGGGGTAGGGGTCATCCTCAAAAAGGTTGGAGGGAGGGGGTAAAGGAGGTTTTGTGGGCGAGGGGCTTGGACTTCCAGCAAGCATGTGTGAGCGTGTTAGATAGGAGTGAATGGAGACAAATGGTTTTTGGGACCTGACGATCTGTTGGAGTGTGAGCAGGGTAATATTTTGTGAAGGGATTCACGGAAACCGGTTAATTGATTTAGTTGGACTTGAGTCCTGGAAATGGGAAGTACAATGCCTGCACTTTAAAGGAGGGGTCTGAGATAGTGACAGCTGGGAGGGACTATTCTCAGCTGTCGTATCTGAGCTCCTCTGCAAAGACAGTGATTATGTATGAGTGTGGTGAAAGTGTTGAATGATGATGAAAGTATTTTCTTTTTGGGGATTTTCTTTCTTTTTGGGTCACCCTGCCTCGGTGGGAGACGGCCGACTTGTTGAAAAATCAAAACAAGGGACATTCTATATACGTAGTAGTATGTCGTTGATGTCAGCTATGGTCTGTATAAGTTGTATCATGTACTGGTATAAATAAAGATATTATTATTATAGGCCTACCCTATTTCCACCTATGGATTTGTCCAAGGTATCACCGCCTATGACTGCCTCACCTCTCCTGTCTCCAGTATTATAACCATAATTTTTAAAGGGGTGGAGATGTAAGCCGGTGGAAGGCCTCGGTCAGGTAACCAAAAGCTCCAGCTGTGGGTCATCATATGACTAAGACCCGCGTCAGGAAACATTTGTCCTGTTTCCTGACAAACCTTACCTAACGTAACCCAAACATATACTGTATTCTTATCAGAATTAAGGGACTTATTACCTCAAACTCCTTATGATATTCGTCAGTCTTCTTTCTTGATGATTAAGACACATGTGCAACAGTTAGGTATCTTTATTGATGAAAAGTTTCGACTACACAGTAGACTTCTTCAGTCAAATACAGAGGCAGCAGGTGTAGTAGTGAAATCAACCTTGGAGAAATAGTATTTGAGGGAGTCAGTCCCTCAGCCTGGAGATGATGATGTAATTAGTCCATCAGCCTTGGAGAAATAGTATTTGAGGGGGTCAGTCCCTCAGCCTGGAGATGATGATGTAATCAGTCCATCAGCCTTGGATAAATAGTATTTGAGGGGGTCAGTCCCTCAGCCTGGAGAAGAGTTCAGTTCCATATTTTTTGAATGATATAGATCTAAAGCATGATAATAGTCTTAAAGACACCCAACCATTGCACATAAGAACATAAGAATGGAGGAACACTGCGGAAGGCCTACTGGCCCATACAAGGCAGGTCCATATCAAAACCACCACTACCTAAGAATTTATTCCCGTACTCACGACACCAATCAAACCCAGCCCCTCCCACTCATATATTTGTCCAATCTCTTTTTAAAGCCACCCAAGGTCCTAGCCTCTATCACAGTACTCGGAAGATTGTTCCACGCATCTACAACTCTGTTCGAAAACCAGTACTTGCCTATGTCCTTTCTAAATCTAAATTTATCCAATTTAAATCCGTTATTTCTGGTTCTTACTTGGTTCGATATCCTCAGTATTTTATTAATATCTCCTTTGTTTATGCCCATCATCCACTTGTACACCTCGAAGATATCTCCCCTCATTCTACGTCTCTCCAGAGAGTGGAGATTCAACGCTCTAAGTCTATCTTCATACGGGAGATTTCTTATACTGTAAATCATTTTAGTCATTCTTCTTTGTATGTTCTCCAATGAATCTATATCCATCCTGTAGTAAGGAGACCAAAACTGAGCTGCATATCCAAATGAGGTCTCACTAGTGATGCATAGAGCTGTAAAATAACTTTTGGACTTCTGTTGCTTATACTTCTTGAAATAAATCCTAGTAATCTGTTAGCCTTATTGCGCACACTTAGGCACTGTTGTCTTGGCTTTAGATTCCTGCTTACCATGACTCCCAAGTCTTTTTCACATTCTGTATGATCAAGCTCTACTTCACCTAGTTTATAAATTCGAGGGATATTTTCATTACCAAGGACTAGTACCTTACACTTGTCCACATTGAACTTCATCTGCCACTTTTCAGACCAAGACATTAATTTGTCCAAATCCTCCTGGAGTTCACTGGTATCCTCCTCAGAATGAATCATACGGCCTATTTTTGTATCATCAGCAAATTTACTCATGTCACTTGCAATTCCTTCATCAAGGTCATTTATGTAAATTATGAACAACAATGGGCCTAAAACTTATCCTTGTGGAACGCCACTAGTGACTAATCCCCATTCAGATTTGACCCCATTAATGGAAACTCTCTGCTTTCTATTGGTAAGCCATGCCTCTATCCATGCTAGAACTTTACCTCCTATACCATGAGCTGCCACCTTTCTTAAGAGTCTCTTGTGAGGTACTCTATCGAAGGCCTTACTGAAATCCAAGTAAACTATATCATATTCTTTATCACTGTCTACTGCCTCAAATGTTTTATTGAAAAACGTCAGTAAATTTGTTAGGCAGGAACGACCACTCGTGAACCCATGCTGAGATTCATTAATCAAATTATGTTCTTCAAGGTGACTTCTAATAATATCAGCTATGTAATAATATTGGTAGAATTACCGACAATATGTTAAGTAAAAGGACACAAATGCAACTAATGTGACATTTTATTGTGGCAACGTTTCGCTCTCCAGGAGCTTTCTCAAGCCGTTAAAAGCGATACATGGACACAGTGGGCTATTATATACTCTCAAAGTGAGGTGAAATACTAGTGGTGGTCGAGGTGACTTCCCTCTTCACTAAAGTACCTACCACACAAGCCATCGAGGTTCTACGACGTAAAGTTAACCTCTACCTCCCGGAGATTTTGTTGACCTTATTGAACTCTGTGTTAATTTCAACTGTTTTGCTTTCAATAACAGGCTCTACAAACAAACATACGGCATGGGAATGGGGTCCCCCATCAGTGCCGTCTTAGCTAACTTGTACATGGAACACCTAGAGGCTGAACACTTCGCCAACATCATACCCTCAAGCGTCACTTGGTTACGTTACGTAGACGACGTCCTCGTAATAACTCCCAAACGTTTTGATGTACGGAATCTTCAGGCAAGGCTCAACGCAGTTGAACCGGCGATCCAGTTTACACTAGAAGAAGAGTCCAATGACAAGCTACCCTTTCTAGACGTCCTCATCCACAAAGTAGATAACAACCTTAAGATTTCAAGTTTACCGGAAACCTACAAATAAAAATGATCTCACACACTTCTATTCCAGTCAAGATACTAAGACCAAAAGAGGCATCATCATCGGATTCTTCCTAAGAGCTTACCGAATTTGTAGTCCTGAGTTTCTTGACGAGGAATGTACATACATTCACCAAACCTTCACTGATTTACATTTTCCTTCCTTTTTGAGCATTTCGGGCAAATTAGGTCCTTGTCCCAGGATGCGACCCACACCAGTCGACTAACACCCAGGTACCCATTTTACTAATGGGTGAACATAGACAACCGGTGTAAAGAAACACGCCCAATGTTTCTACCCGAGCTGGGAATCGAACGCAGACCCTCGCCGTGTGAAGCCAGAGCTTTAGCGATCAGGCCACGGGATGATAACTGACTAAATATTGATGATAACTGACTAAATATTGATGATAACTGACAAAATATTGATGATAACTGACTAAATATTGATGATAACTGACTAAATATTGATGATAACTGACTAAATATTGATGATAACTGACTAAATATTGATGATAACTGACTAAATATTGATGATAACTGACTAAATATTGATGATAACTGACTAAATATTGATGATAACTGACTATATATTGATGATATGCTAAATATTGATAATTCACTATATATTCATGATAATTGACTAAATATTGATGATAACTGACTAAATATTGATGACAATTGACTAAATAAGGCAGGAGAGAGTGAGCCGTCACTCCCCCTTGAAACCCCCAACAAGAAAAAACAATTCGAAGCAAGTCTCTTATTTTTCATCTTTACCTTATTTAGGGTGCATATTAGGGCGTCATCTTATTTCAGGGTGTATATAAGGGTGTCACCTCACCTTAGGGTGTGTTACTGTGTAGGGAGACCCTTTTTAATGGGGATTTTGGGGGTAAATACTATTGGGTGTCAGACGTTGCTAAACCATTGAACAAATTCGTAATAGAGTTAAGTATACGTAATTGTGTATGATTTAAATGTGTATATTATACATATGTGTATATTACCAGTGTGTACATATGTGTATATTACCAGTGTGTACATATGTGTATATTACCAGTGTGTACATATGTGTATATTACCAGTGTGTACATGTGTATATTACCAGTGTACATATGTGTATATTACCAGTGTGTACATATGTGTATATTACCAGTGTGTACATGTGTATATTACCAGTGTACATATGTGTATATTACCAGTGTGTACATATGTGTATATTACCAGTGTGTACATATGTGCATATTACCAGTGTGTACATATGTGTATATTACCAGTGTGTACATATGTGTATATTACCAGTGTGTACATATGTGTATATTACCAGTGTGTACATATGTGTATATTACCAGTGTGTACATATGTGTATATTACCAGTGTGTACATATGTGTATATTACCAGTGTGTACATATGTGTATATTACCAGTGTGTACATATGTGTATATTACCAGTGTGTACATATGTGTATATTACCAGTGTGTACATATGTGTATATTACCAGTGTGTACATATGTGTATATTACCAGTGTGTACATATGTGTATATTACCATGTGTACATATGTGTATATTACCAGTGTGTACATATGTGTATATTACCAGTGTGTACATATGTGTATATTACCAGTGTGTACATATGTGTATATTACCAGTGTGTACATATGTGATATTACCAGTGTGTACATATGTGATATTACCAGTGTGTACATATGTGTATATTACCAGTGTGTACATATGTGTATATTAACCAGTGTGTACATATGTGATATTACCAGTGTGTACATATGTGTATATTACCAGTGTGTACATATGTGATATTACCAGTGTGTACATATGTGTATATTACCAGTGTGTACATATGTGTATATTACCAGTGTGTACATATGTGTATATTACCAGTGTGTACATATGTGTATATTACCAGTGTGTACATATGTGTATATTACCAGTGTGTACATATGTGTATATTACCAGTGTGTACATATGTGTATATTACCAGTGTGTACATATGTGTATATTACCAGTGTGTACATATGTGTATATTACCAGTGTGTACATATGTGTATATTACCAGTGTGTACATATGTGATATTACCAGTGTGTACATATGTGTATATTACCAGTGTGTACATATGTGTATATTACCAGTGTGTACATATGTGTATATTACCAGTGTGTACATATGTGTATATTACCAGTGTGTACATATGTGTATATTACCAGTGTGTACATATGTGTATATTACCAGTGTGTACATATGTGTATATTACCAGTGTGTACATATGTGTATATTACCAGTGTGTACATATGTGTATATTACCAGTGTGTACATATGTGTATATTACCAGTGTGTACATATTGATATTACCAGTGTGTACATTGTATATTACCAGTGTGTACATATGTGTATATTACCAGTGTGTACATATGTGTATATTACCAGTGTGTACATATGTGTATATTACCAGTGTGTACATATGTGTATATTACCAGTGTGTACATATGTGTATATTACCAGTGTGTACATATGTGTATATTACCAGTGTGTACATATGTGTATATTACCAGTGTGTACATATGTGTATATTACCAGTGTGTACATATTGTATATTACCAGTGTGTACATATGTGTATATTACCAGTGTGTACATATGTGTATATTACCAGTGTGTACATATGTGTATATTACCAGTGTGTACATATGTGTATATTACCAGTGTGTACATATGTGTATATTACAGTGTGTACATATGTGTATATTACCAGTGTGTACATATGTGTATATTACCAGTGTGTACATATGTGTATATTACCAGTGTGTACATATGTGTATATTACCAGTGTGTACATATGTGTATATTACCAGTGTGTACATATGTGTATATTACCAGTGTGTACATATGTGTATATTACCAGTGTGTACATATGTGTATATTACCAGTGTGTACATATGTGTATATTACCAGTGTGTACATATGTGTATATTACCAGTGTGTACATATGTGTATATTACCAGTGTGTACATATGTGTATATTACCAGTGTGTACATATGTGTATATTACCAGTGTGTACATATGTGTATATTACCAGTGTGTACATATGTGTATATTACCAGTGTGTACATATGTGTATATTACCAGTGTGTACATATGTGTATATTACCAGTGTGTACATATGTGTATATTACCAGTGTGTACATATGTGTATATTACCAGTGTGTACATATGTGTATATTACCAGTGTGTACATATGTGTATATTACCAGTGTGTACATATGTGTATATTACCAGTGTGTACATATGTGTATATTACCAGTGTGTACATATGTGTATATTACCAGTGTGTACATATGTGTATATTACATGTACATATGTGTATATTACCAGTGTGTACATATGTGTATATTACCAGTGTGTACATATGTGTATATTACCAGTGTGTACATATGTGTATATTACCAGTGTGTACATATGTGTATATTACCAGTGTGTACATATGTGTATATTACCAGTGTGTACATATGTGTATATTACCAGTGTGTACATATGTGTATATTACCAGTGTGTACATATGTGTATATTACCAGTGTGTACATATGTGTATATTACCAGTGTGTACATATGTGTATATTACCAGTGTGTACATATGTGTATATTACCAGTGTGTACATATGTGTATATTACCAGTGTGTACATATGTGTATACTCTCCAGGTATACTCCAGGTATCCACGGTTTTAATATCCACGGCAGGTCCTTGGAACATATCCCCCACGGATACGGGGGTCCTACTGTATTATATACGTACAGATGCTCCTTGACTTACAATGGCTTGACTTACGATATTTCGACTTTACGATGGTGCGGCAGCAGTTACTTTGGAGATGAAACTTAAGATAATTACTCAACATGAAGGCAACAAGTCTCTAACTTGTATTCATTTATTTACTTTTTTATACTGGTATTTAATTACAGTAATTATTTGTTAATTTACTTATTCAGTGACAGTAGTTATTTCTTTACTTATTTATTTAGCGTATTATATTCATTCATATTGTGTTGTGTGGGATTCTGAGGAGATTTTGGGGGTAGATGATACACTTGTTGGATGTTTTGGAGGCGTTTAATTAAGGTAATCTGAGGGAAACCCAGAGCCTTGCCTCTCGAGCCTGCTATGCCTAGAGTGGAACTGAGAAGGCAGCCTGCGGCCAACCGCTCATATGAGTGGGACTCATGACATCATAGACTATCTATAAAGTAACAGATTTAACAGTATACTACACAGTACTACTGACAATTGGACTTACAATATTTTCAACATAAGATATTAACAACTTAGGATATTTTCAACTTACGATATTAACAACCTATGATGGGGTCATGGGAAGGTAACCGCATCGTAAGTCTAGGACCATATTCATGAATTACATTCCAATAACACCATAGAAATATTTTCATCTGCGATTTCTAACATTCCAGAGTGCAGCCAGAGAGAAGATTTAATCCGGACGGGCGGATTGTCTTCCGTTTCAAGTCTTGCAGGAAGCCATGTAGGGCCAGCAAGATCTGGAAGATATTCCTCTTGCTTGTCTCTCAAGATTAATAAGGTAACTGCAATAAAGAATGGAGTGAGGAAGGGGGTAAAGGAGGTTTTGTGTGCGAGGGGCTTGGACTTCCAGCAAGCATGTGTTAGGAATGAGTGGAGGCAAATGGTTTTTATGACTTGATGTGCTGTTGGAGTGTGAGTAAAGTAACATGAAGGGATCCAGGGAAAACAGTTAGCCAGACTTGAGTCCTGGAGGTGGAAAGTACAGTAGTATCTGCACTCTGAAGGAAGGGTGGAGATATATTGCAGTTTTTTTTTAAATGTAGTGTAGGCATGCCTCTGGCAAGACAGTGATGGAGTGAGTGATGATGAAAGTGTTTCTTCTTTATAGGGTCACCCTGCCTCGGTGGAAAACAGCCGATGTGTTAATAAAAACCTGCAATAGTCAGTGACTTTATTGGGGCTTATCAACTGATTCACACCCACCTCAGGAGACATTATTATAGAGGGGAAGTGCTGATCCTGTAGGGGCCACGAAGCACCTAGGGACATGGAAAGTAATCAGGGTTGATCCAAGGAAGGGGAATATTAGGTCCAGTTCTCTGCCATAAGCCAATACTGTCTCGTTCCTGACGAATAAAACACCACCATCCCTCACAGTGCCCTAGAGCAATAAGTTTGATCCCAGGGGAAAAGAGACCTCCACTCCCTTGGATCAAGAGACCCTCTTCAGCATGCCTTCCCCAATTCCCGCACCAACCTTTGCGATTTCTCTTCAGAATCTCCCAAGAGATTCATCCCTGTCATTAGCACAGAACAAGTGTGACATCTTTCACTCTAGTATATAAGATTCATTATCTTCCAATTCAGATAATAATAAATAATAATAGTAATGATAATATTTTTTTCCACATGATACAATGTTTGTACAGTGATGGGTGACATTTAGTTGTACAGTGGATCCCCGGATTTCGTACTGCTCCCAACTCGAACAATTATGTACGTAATTGTAATTTTTGTAAGTGCTTATGTAATTGTGTTTTTGGGGGTCTGAAATGGACTTACGTATCTAATTTACATTCGTCCTTATGGGAACAAATTCGTTCGGTAACGGCACTCGAACAGCCTTCTGGAAAGAATTATTGATGAAATCCAGGGGTCCACTGTATATGCAGAAAGCCCCTAGTTATTTAGAGCATTTTCTTGATGGGAGAGAAAGAAATGGGAAATGTTTCCTTAGATGACGTTTGAGGTGTCACCCCCCAAGGACCCCAATGGAAATAATAATAATATATTTATTTACTACAAGTACATGTACAGTGGACTCCCGGTGTTCGTTGTGCTCGAAACTCGCCCTTTTATGTAAGTGTATTTTTTTTAAATGCTTTTATAAGTGTATTTTTTGGGGTCTAAAAGGACTAGTCTATTTTACATTATTCCTTAACCCTTATACAGTCCGCACGTATATTTACATTGGCGCTGCTGTTGCCCCAAACATAATTTTATGTTTTATTTTTCATTCCTTCAAAATTGGCGCGATAGGCCTGAGTCACCTAGGCATGAGAGAATGGGTCTGCGCACTCAGTGTGCGCCGGGTTAAAAAAATCCTGGACGCCTGGGTACCACATGGTAGGACCAGTTACATTCAGCTCCATCTTGGGTCAACATCATGGCACATCCTCGTGATTCACTCACGCCTCATCGTATTAACTCTCTACTATTCGAGGAAAGTGATATACAATGTGAGATTAGTGTATTTGACACCGATGTGGCCACTAATAATCAAGGATTTAGTGAAAATATCGACGATAACCCAGATGACCCTCAGCCCATCACCTCTTAGGTGGCCACTGTGGCCACACCAGACCCTGGGCCAAGCACCTCTGGGGTAGCCAATGTGGCCACACCAGTCCCTAGGCCAAGGACTTCTGGGGTGGCCAGTGTGGCCACACAAGACCCTGGGCCAAGCACCTCTGGAGTGGCGAGTGTTTCCCATAGGCAACTACGCAAGAGGAAACTATCATTTTCCCGGTGTTTTAGTGATAGTGAAAGTGATGTAAGTGACGATGAGATTGATTTTATGCCATTGCAGGATTCGTCTAGTGATAGTGATGTTCATTATTCACCTGTGAAGCGTACTTTTAGGCGTCGTCGCCTACGTTCAGGCAGTGTGCCATATGCAGTCCCCAAGGGTCGTGGCAGGTCACGATCAAAAACCCCGGCCACTGATAGTGATCATGAAGGTGAATTTGCGGGGATGGAGGAAGAAGTGGTGGGTGGCATGGTGTCTGGACAGACAAAGGACAGCCCCGCACCCCCTCAGCCATGTGCTGCCTCCACTCCTGTCCCCCCACCTGCTCCCCCACACCCCATGCAACAGGTCCACCCTGCACCATGTGACCGAGAGTGGAAGTGGACATAAAGTGTATTCGTGCCACAGCCTTTTGATTTTGATGTGAGTGGAAGTGGCATCCTGCCAGAATGTCCCATAACAAATGAGTCTACAGAGTTAGACTTTTTCCAGTTATACTTTGACGAGCCTATAATGAACTTGATAGTGACCCAGACGAACAATTATTATCGCTATGTCATGGACAACACAGCAGAGGTTGGAGAATCGTCACGGCTGCGCAGGTGGAAAGACACAACAGTGGCTGAAATGTATTTATTCCTTGCCACTGTCATGCTTATGCCACATACCTATAAGAACAATATACGTAACTACTGGTCCACAGACCACTTCATCAGTACTCCTGTCTTCCGTGACCTCCTTTCCTGCAACAGATTCATTCTGTTGCTACGAATGTTGCACTTCTCAGACAGGAATATGCCCAACAGAAATGACCTTCTATACAAAATCTGGGAAGTGTTTATGTACCTGAAGCAGAAATTCAGTGCATACTTTTATCCTTTCAAGAACATTGTTGTCGACGAGTCCTTGATTCTATTCAAGGGACTCTTGTCATTCAAGCAATATATTCTGAGCAAACGTCATCGCTTTGGTATAAAACTTTTTGTTATGTGCGACTGTGAGACAGGTCTTGTGTTAGATGTCACTGTATACACCGGGAAAAAAACACTCGACGATACCAGGCGCATGTTGGGCATTTCTGGTGATGTTGTTCGCAGGATGATGGAACCATACCTTGGCATGGTATACAAGCCCTATGCTCGCTGATTTCCTGCATGTGAACAATACTGATATATGTGGAACAGTGAGAAGGAATAGAAAACATATGCCAAGCTTCAGTGGCAGTGTTGAAGGTGCAGTGCAAATGTTTCATGCCAATGACATCATGGCACTGACGTGGCATGACAAACGGGACGTGACATTTCTGTCAACCAACCACAGAAACGAGATGGTACAGACAAAATGAGCCGGCTCACCAATGAACATATTGTCAAACCAGCTGTTGTCGTCGACTATACGAACAATATGCGACTAGTTGACAAATGTGACATGATGATAGGGTTTGTTGACTGTGTGCGTAGGAGTCGCAAGTGGTTAATAAAACTGTTTTTCCACCTTGTAGACATTGCAGTGATCAATGCATTCAATATGTATGAAATAAAGACTGGAAAACGACAACATTTTGCGGAATTCTCCCTGAATATCGTAAAACAGATAGCAAAAAAGTATGGTACCACACCTGTACCTGCCCCTCAACAGTGACTTGTTCCTCAACCACAACCACAGTCAGTGGGGGAAGTGCCAGCCCAAATCATCCATAACTGTCACTACCTGGTACCTTTACCACCTACCCCAAAGAAGAAGCATTCCCAGAAGAAGTGTGTTGTGTGTGCTACCACCACAAAACGACCACAACAGCGGAAGGACACACGATTCATATGTCACCAGTGTGGGGTGGCACTCTGTATGAATCCATGCTTCATGGAGTATCATACAATTGTGGACTTCTAGAAACATACGTGGGACATGTAAATACTTGTACAGTGGTACCTCGGTTAACGATATTTTTTCGTTCCAGAATGCTGTTCAAGTGCCATTACCAAACGAATTTATCCCCATAAGGAATAATGTAAAATAGACTAGTCCTTTTAGATCCCCAAAAATACACTTACAAAAGCATTTAAAAAAATAAACTTACATAAAAGGGCGAGTTTGGGGACCATCATTAACCGAGGTACCACTGTATATAGTTGTAGATAATAGAATGTGATTCAGCCAGGTGTGCAAAATCACCTATCAGTGTGTACATGTGTGTTTGTGTCAGTATGATGATAATTTCGTATACAGTCATCCCTCGGTTTTCGATTGTCCCAGTTTTCGCCGATTTTGGTTTTCGCTGACTTTTTTCGGGGAAAATTTGTCTCAGTTTTCGCCGATTGTCTTAGTTTTCGCCGACCGTATGGGACCTGTCCACCAGTGCCGCGCACATACAAAGACCGTAGGCCCGCCACCCACACACCCTCCAGCACCTCCAACGCACATTGGTAACACAGTCTAGCATTGTTTATGCTTGAGTGAACATCACCCCAGGAGTTCATACAAAACATTTATTAACAATTCATTCTTTTTGGCCCTTGATTATTGTGTGTGACTACTAAATAAGTTACCATGGGCCCAAAGAAAGCTCCTAGTGCCAGTTCTTTGGTAAAGAAAGTGAGGAGCACTGTAGAAATGAAGAAAGAAATAATAGAAAAATATGATAGTGGTGTACGTATTGCCGAGCTCACCAGGATATACAAGAAAAAACCATCAACCATCAGTTCCATTGTGGCAAAGAGAAACGAAATCACGGAAGCTAATGTTGCGAAAGGGGTGAATGTGATAACGAAACAGAGATCACAAACAATGGAAAATATGGAGAAATTGTTATTGTAATAATATTGGTAGAATTACCGACAATATGTTAAGTAAAAGGACACAAATGCAACTAATGTGACATTTTATTGTGGCAACGTTTCGCTCTCCAGGAGCTTTCTCAAGCCGCTTGAGAAAGCTCCTGGAGAGCGAAACGTTGCCACAATAAAATGTCACATTAGTTGCATTTGTGAAATTGTTATTGTTGTGGATAAACCAAAAACTGCTAGCGGGTGATAGTGTTGTGCAATCCATCATATGTGAAAAAGCAAGGCAGTTGCATGCCGATCTTGTAAAGAAAATGCCTGGAACCAGTGTTGATGTTGATGAATTTAAGGCCAGCAAAGGCTGGTTCGAAAACTTCAAGAAGCGAAGTGGCATACACAGTGTTGTAAGGCATGGTGAGGGTGCCAGTTCAGATAAAGATGGGGCTGAAAAATTTGTGCGTGAGTTTAAAGAATATGTAGAGGCAGAAGAATTTAAACCCCAACAAGTGTTTAATTGTGACGAAACAGGCCTCTTTTGGAAGAAAATGCCAAAGAGGACCTACATCACGCAGGAGGAAAAGGCAATGTCAGGACACAAGCCTATGAAAGACAGGCTAACTCTTATGTTATGTGGGAATGCTAGTGGGGATTTAAAAGTGAAGCCTTTACTCGTGTATCACTCTGAAAATCCCAGAGTGTTTCAAGAACTACAATGTTGACAAGGGTAAATTGTGTGTGTTTTGGAAGTCTAATGCTAAGGCATGGGTCACTAGGGAAATTTTCCTGGAATGGTTTAATCAAGTGTTTGGCCCCAGTGTGAAGAAATATCTATTGGAGAATAAATTGCCACTTAAGTGCCTCCTTGTAATGGACAATGCTCCTGGTCATCCTCAAGACTTGGAAGACCAAATGTCTAAGGAATTCAAATTTGTAAAAGTGAAGTTCTTGCCTCCTAACACCACTCCTCTCATCCAGCCCATGGACCAGCAGGTCATTGCAAACTTCAAAAAACTGTACACCAAAGCAATGTTTCAAAGGTGCTTTGATGTAACCTCAGACACTAGATTGACCCTAAAAGAGTTCTGGAAGGCTCACTTCGATATCTTCCATTGCATAGGCCTTATAGATAAAGCTTGGCAGGGAGTGACCTCCAGGACAATGAACTCTGCTTGGAGAAAGTTGTGGCCAGATTGTGTCCCAGAGAGGGATTTTGAAGGGTTTGGGGCTAACCCTGAGGAGCCTATGGAAGTTGTGGAAAGTATTGTGGAATTGGGGACTTCCATGGGGTTGAATGTGAATGGAGAGGATGTGGAAGAGTTGGTGGAGGACCACAATGAAGATCTAACCACTGAAGAGCTGCAAGAGCTTGAGCTGCAACAACAACAAAACAGATCTGAGGAAATTGCTTCAGTGGAGGAAGAAAGATTTAAGGTGCCTTCTTCAGAGATTAAGGAGATTTGTGCAATGTGGAGTAGGGTGCATTCATTTGTGGAGGAACATCACCCTGACAAAGATGTTGCAATCCGTGCTGGCTACTTTTACAATGACAATGCCGTGTCCCATTTTTAGGGACATTTTAAAGAGCCGCCAGACACAGAGCTCTCTGGAGAGATATTTAGTGCCACAGGTGTGCAGTGACTCTCAAGCTGGTCCTAGTGGGATTAAAAGACAAAGAAGGGAAGTGACCCCAGATGAGGACTTGGTACCTAGAGTCCTTATGGAGGGAGATTCCCCTTCCAAAAATTAGGGTCTCTTCCCTCTCCCCTCTTCCCTCTCTCCCATCCAGCAACATCAGTCTTCAGTAAGGGTAAGTGCCACATTCAGTTCATTCATTTGTGCATGTAAATCTATCTTTAAGGCCCCCAAAATTTTTTTTCCAAACTTCTGGGTTTCTGGAACGGATTAATTGAATTTCCATTATTTCTTATGGGGAAAATAGTTTTGGTTTTCGTCGATTTTGGTTTTAGCCGATCCATCTGGAACGGATTAAAATCGAAAACCGAGGGTTGACTGTATAATATTAGTGTATAAACAACAATTGACATTGAAATCAAAAGATTTACTGTAAAATAGCTATCATATACAGTGGACCCCTGAGTTTCGTAAAAACTTCACTCCTGAAGTCTGCTCAAGTGCCATTACCAAACGAATTTACTCCCTTAAAGAAAAATGTCATGTAGGTTAGTCTATTTCAGACCCCCAAAAATACTTTTCCACAAGCACTTACAATATTATACTTACATAAATGTACGATTTCCGGGGTTTACGAAACTCGGGGGTCCACTGTATAATAAAAACCAAGAATATTAAAAAATGGAAGAAAATCGTAAATATGTAGATTTTCTGCAAGCGGCAGTGCTTCATGTTGCCGTCAGGTGATCACCAAGTGCCAACATCGCAGCGTCATATCTCGATAAGTACTGACTCTAAAGTTTTTATTTTTATCCTATAACACTTAGAAAATTGTGCTCTTTATTTCTATATTTTTTTTTTTTTTTTTTTTCCAAATATTTGGGGCACTGGGCGAGGTAACGTATATATACGTTTGGACCGTTTAAGGATTAAGGGAATAAATTTGTTTGGTAATGGCACTTGAACAGCATTCTGGAACGAAAAAATCACGAAAAACCAGGGGTCCACTGTACATGGTATACAGACCATAGCTGACATCAATGACATACTACTATATAGAAAGTCCCTGGTTATGGAGCATTTCCTGCAACTTAGGCAAATTTTGTCCCCCAGGATGTGACCCACACCAGTCCACTAACACCCAGGTACCATTTTACGCTGATGGGTGAACAGGGGCAGCAGGTGTCTTATGGAAACATGTCCCTAATGTTTTTCCAGCCGTACCGGAGGGGATTCGAACTCCGGACTTCAGTGTGTGAGCTGAGTGCGCTAGCAATCGAGCTACGGGACACCATAGCTAACTTTTTTTTAGCTAACTTTTTTTTGCTGCTATGTATGATAATTTATGTGAGTGTATTTATGTGTACCTGTACTGGAATAAACTTACTGAAGTTGTCACCCTACATTGATATGCTTATGTTTAATAATAATCAGGGAGACACAGATTTATTTCTGCCTTGTCGCTTCTTATCTTTTTGAGGTAGCGTGTTAAAAATATAAATTATTAACACATCGGCTGTTTCCCACTGAGGTAGGCTGACCGAAAAAAGAAGAAACACTCTCATCATCATTCACTCCATCACCGTCTTGCCAGAGGTGTGCTAACGCTACAGTTAAAAAACTGCAACATATCTCCACCCCTCCTTCAGAGTGCAGGCACTGTACTTCTCACCTCCAGGACTCAAGTCCAGCTAACCAGTTTCCCTGAATGACTTCATGTTACCTTACACTCCAACAGCACATCAAGTCATAAAAATCATTTGTCTCCACTCGCTCCTATCTAACACACTCCCACACACTTGCTGGAAGTCCATGCCCCTCGCACACAAAACCTCCTTTACCCCATCCCTCCAACCCCTACCTTGCCTTCCTTCCGCTATAGATTTATATGCCTTGCAAATCATTATACAGTGGACCCCCGAGTTTCGTAAAAACTTCACTCCTGAAGTCTGCTCAAGTGCCATTACCGAACGAATTTACTCCCTTAAGGAAAAATTTCACGTAGGTTAGTCTATTTCAGACCCCCAAAAATACACTTCCACAAGAACTTACAAAATTATACTTACATAATTGCACGATTTCCGGGGTATTCGTTAACCGAGGGTCCACTGTATTTTGTTCCATCATCTCTAAATGTCTGAACCACCTCAACAACCCCTCCTCAGCCCTCTGGATAATACTTTTAGAAAACCTGCACCTCCTTCTAATCTCCAAACTACAGATTCTCTGCATTATATTCACACCACACATTGCTCTCAAACACAACATCTCCACTGCCTCCAGCCTTCTCCTTGTTGCAACATTCACCAAACATGCTTCACACCCATACAAGAGTGTTGGTATAACTATACTCTCATACATTTCCCTCTTTGCTTCCATGGATAAAGTTCTTTGTCTCCACAAACTCCTCAGTGCACCACTCACCTTTTTCCCCTCATCAATTCTCATCTTTCATAAACCCATCTGCTGATAAGCATGTTAAAAAAAATGACAGAATATTGTAGATGCTCTACATAGATCATCTTGTCACATTAATCTGATATGTCTTCATTTTTGGAAATTACCCCCCCCCCCTCTTCCTTTTTTTTTTACGAAAGTTTTATGTGTGATACTGTTTTTTAGTATATTTGCTGAAAAGTAATATTTTTTTCAGTAATATTACAACTGTTCTGGTATTTTACAAAAGGTTATCATAGTATTTTATCATATGATATTTTTTTTGTATAAAATTATTAAAAAATTTGTGTCATTTAAAAAAATTTTCATTCATAGGAAGTGAGAAAATTTGCAGTTAGGACATTTACCAAAGTAACAGAATACAATGAATGTGTCGGTGAAAATCAGTCACCATTGCGGTGGTGGCTATTGATTTTACACTCCTATGTTGATTGTATTTTATGACTTCAATAAATAAACTCGGAAATTACAAGTTTTCTCACCTGCTATGAAGTATTGTTCTTTAAGGTCTTTTAGCATTAATTTCAATATATTTTGCAGGAAGGGTTGTGTAGAGAGGAAGTTGTGAAGCATGAAGGTACTTGCATTACAGAAGCTGTCGTGGGATGTTGTCGTTGAATGGTTGCAGTCGTTCCGGCTGGAAGATGAGGCTAAGGTCCTGGTGGTGCATCAGTACCTGCTACCAGCTACCCCAGTCTTAGCAAAGTTGGCCATTTCCTGCCAGTACTACGATAACCCTCACCTCACCCAGCTCTTTCTACCGATCCTAATACTCAAGGGGAAAATCCACATCACTACTTATAACATTAAAAATATTCTGAACTACTGGAAGGATTCCCTACATGACAATGGTGTGTCTCATATTACTCACCTCAAGGTGGAAGATATTACCAGTCAACAGTACCTATCATTCCTACCTTTATTGGGACACTTAACCAACCTACAAGTGTTGGTTATTGGATCTTTTGTGGGAGATGACCTCCTGGCTGTTTTAGGAATGAACTGTCACCATTTGGTGATTTTTGATGTCCGGGAGGAGGATATGGGAAATCTTATTACTGACGTGGGGCTGGCTTTTCTGGCTCACTGCAGGAAGCTGAGGAGGGTGTACTTCTCGGAATTTGCCGATGAATATGATTGCAGCGATGAACAGTTGAGGTTTACGGGAAAGGGAGTGTCCCTGTTGCTCTTGTTACCAGAGATAGAGCATGTTCAGTGCTCCGAGTACATTCTGCGGGACGCTCTGCACTTCCTCTATCAAGCCACCTACAATAAGCAGACTATTGCTGTCCAGCACTTGATGCTCGATCACGAAGAGGTTACTGTCAACACTCTGCAGACTCTGCCGATTCTCTGCCCTAAGTTAGAAGTGCTGGCACTGCGCTCAGACCCAGGCAACGAAAGGACCATCGGAAGGTCGCTTAAACTACTCTCGCATTTGAAAATGCTGATCATGACAGTGGGAAGCGTGTGCAGATTTCAAGATTTGATGTTCTCTAGCTATGGACCCCAGTTGACATTCCTGTACCTTACCAGTTACCTTCTGGAGAGTCAGGACTTGATAATTCTCAGCCAATCCTGTACTCGACTCAAAACGTTCGTTTTGAAGATGCACAGTTTTGGTTTTGATATATCCAATTCCAACAATATAGATTCTTTATTCCCAACAGTTGAAAAGTTGGAACTCAAGCAAAACATTTCTGTTCGGCTCTTCAAAGTTTTAAATGCTAAAATGAAAAATTTAAAAGAGGTTCACTGCATGTGGGCTACTATATACAACTTGAATGAAGCCTTGGAGGTGGTAATTGAAGACGGTGGCTGGAGAAACGTACAATTGCTTGTGCTTCCAGTGTCTTGCGAAATCAAACTCCAGACTGCACAGATGGTTGCCACTGCTCTTCCAAACCTCAAAAGTTTGGCCGTCAGCGTGCACCAGCCCGATGAACACAAATTCTGGAACTTCGTCGAAAAGAATTTTCCCAACCTGGAGCGCATCAACCTCTACCCCGTATTGCCACCCAGCTCAACTGGAATATTCTCACAGGATCCCTGGAACTCATCTTGGGTCGATAACATTGGCAAGAGGAGCTGAAGTCATCCATGTATGTTCATATTCAAAATTCATTTTTTTATTTCTTTCCATAATATACAATGTGTGATTTACATATTATAAAGTATTGTTAAGCACAAATACTCCATGGGGAATTTGGAACAGAATTCTTCCTTCGTAAGCCATGTGTGTCGTAAGAGGCGACTAAAATGCCGGGAGCAAGGGGCTAGTAACCCCTTCTCCTGTATACATTAGTAAAGTTAAAAAAAAAAAACTTTTGTTTTTCTCTTTGGGCCACCCTGCCTCGGTGGGAAACAGCCGATTTGTTGAAAGAAGAAGAAGATGTAAAAGTTAGGTAACTGAAGTGATCATTAATTAATCATATCTCATCCTGCACCACAAGAATAGAGGTAATCCAAGCTATCATCTTTATTTCAAGATGCCTGGGATATCCCTGAAATTTTGAAATAGAAATGAAACCTAAAATTGTAGTATTGTTTTCTTGTGGGAATTTATACACTATAGAATATGTTTGCATATGCTTCATAGTGACATGCTTTCCAGCCTTATTATGTTGGTCCTTTATTATATTTGCCCTTATTCCATTGACTGGGTGTTTAGAAGGGTCAGTTGTCCAGAAAATTAGTACAGTATGAGCAGTAATCTGGTAAATGATCAGCTCTTTAAATTTCCTGACACTCTTAAGCAACTGAGTCTCTTGTATAGTGTCCACTTTAGTACATTGTACATACTTAGAAAGTGCAGATAACCAGCATTACTTGTTAAATGAATCTTGTACTATATTTATTGTTTAGATACAGTGCTTATCTGTACTGCTGTGGTGCTCCTACATGTAGGGTACAGCCTCTCCTCACTTAGCAATGTACTCATTTACTGACGTGGTCTTAGGAACAGAACTCCGTCATTAAGTGAGGAGAGGCTGTATATTAGTTATGATTAATAGAAGGGAATGTGTTGTATGTGTAAAAAAAAGGGGAACTGTATAATGGTGGCAACATTTTTGTAAAGTGTGAAGCATAAGTGGAGGCCAGAGGTAGTGGAAATGTTGTCTGAGATCAGTAAATATTGTGCAGAGAGTAAATAAAGAGATTAGAAGACTTGTGGTAGTATATGAGGTACAATTCAAAGAGCATAGAAAGGGTTGTTAAGAAAGTTTGGTCATTTATATAGACTGGAATAAGTAGGTTGATTAAGATGATGTGTAAACCTGGGATGACTAGTGGTGTAGGGGACATGCAGGGAAGGACTGGAAGGAGTTACAATATTAAATATCCAGCAGGCACATGGGTGTACTTGATTGAAGCGGGTATTTTTTTTTATTTGACATGCTGTAGAGCATAATTTGTGAAGGTAGTTAGGAAAACTGGTTGGCCAGACTAGAGTTTTGGGAGTGATTACCGCGCCGGTACTCTGAAAGATGGGTGGGAATGGTGCAGCTCAAAAGTTCATATGAAATGTGATGTCTGCATATTTGTGGCACGGCAGCTTTTGAGTGAACATTGGTGAATGTGTTTCCTCTTTTGGCTCTTATCTTGGTGGGAAATGACTGATGTTCTAAACAAGAATTAGTCAGCAAATTTTTGCCAGTGTCTTCATTTAAAATGTCATACATTTATGCCCATAGGGGACAGGAGTATGCGAGTCATTTGAAATGTATAACCGAAGCTGAAAAATATGGTGGGAGTCAGTATGTGGCCAAAGAATTGAAGGATGAAAAGAAACAAGAAGCTTGGATAACAAAAGTCATAGAGCAAGTGGCCAACACACACAACATGGAGCCATTTCTCAAGGAACTCCTCGACCACATCACTACCTTTACAAATATTCCTCGCAAGAAGCCAAAATTTGAGGTAAGAAAAGGATGAAAGTTTTTCCATTATAAACCCTTGAGGGAGTATACCTGAAGGGTGTTCCGAGGGTCAACCCCCGGCGGCCCAGTCCATGACCAGCCCTACGGTATTTCTATTGATGACTCCTAAGCACTCATCAGCATGGTCAAAGTCCTACTTGTATGAGACTGTATGTATGAGAAATGGCTCACGAAATCGTAATAACACGATTGTAAACAAACCATGGTACAGGTGGGGTTAGAATTCATAGCAAGTGAGTCATGAACCTCTAGGCCAGTGTGTAAGCAACTGGGCCAGCTGGCTACAGTAAGATTCATCCAACTAGGGAGGTTAGCATGGCCCACCATTGTGACCACAAATAAGGAATAAATTTATTGTGTATATACACTGTTAAATACATTTTGGTTTAGATTTACCATCTTTATACATGTAGTTTGAGAACAGATAAAGATGAAGATGAATGGTACAAAATACTGACACAATGGAAAAGTAAACACAAATGTAGTATAATTCGATTTGTTATTGACGCCGTTTCACCCCACACAGTGGGTCTTATCAAGTCACAAACACATGTGACTTGATAAAGACCACTGTGTGGGGTGAAACATTGTGATAAGAACATAAGAAAGAAGGAACACTGCAGCAGGCCTACTGACCCATGTGAGGCAGGTCCATGTCACTCCCCGGCTTAGACCTGACTACCTGGAGTTAACCCTCTCCAGGTAAACTCCAGGTAGTCAATAACGACTCATGTTATACTGTGTCTACGAAAACAGATAAATAAGTAATAAAGACTGTCAAATGAAAAATAAAAATATTCTTGACATTTTTTAGTTAACATTGAATTATTTTTTGAGCATCTAGCATTAGAGCTTTGATTCACGAAATCATAATGACACTATTGTGAAGAGCTCATGGAATGGACAAGATTCAAATCCATGGCAAGCTAGTCTTAAAATTGACAGGCCAGTGCTCTAATGACTCCACTGTGCTGGCCTAATAAGATTCGTCCTAGGTCACTTGAGTGCTAATTTTAGGTCTAGCTTGCCATGGGTTAGAATCCTGTCCGTTTCATTAGTTAGAGCTTGATATTATTCTTTGGATGAGTTTCACAGCTACAGGATAAACTAGTGTACCCCCACTGTCTTAAATTTAGTGAGATAAAAAACTACAGTGGTACCCCGAGTTTCGTACTGCTCCCAACTCGAACAATTATGTAAGTGTATTATTGTAAGTGCTTTTGTAAGTGTATTTTTGGGGGTCTGAAATGGACTAATCTAATTTACATTATTCCTTATGGGAACAAATTCATTCGGTAACGGCACTCGAACAGCCTTCTGGAACGAAGAAAGTACGAAACTCGGGGTACCACTGTATTACTTTTGTAGATATAAAATTATATAACACCTATACAGTGGACCCTCGGTTTTCATGTTTAATCCGTTCAAGAGGGATCGACTAAAACTGAAATCAACGAAAACTGAAGCCATTTTCCCCATAAGAAATAATGTAAATTCAATTAATCCGTTTCAGACACCCAGGTGTATTAACAAAAAAAAAAAATTTTTTAGAGATTAAATATAGATTTACATACAGAAAAGAATAACAAATAAATATAAAGCACTAATAACATGTATAAGTGAACATTTAACATCACACTTACTTTTATTGGCGACTCTTGTTGGTGTATGGAAGATGGAGAAGAGGAGAGAGGGAGGCGAGTTCATTGTTGGGAGGCAGGACAAAATGCTTCAATTTGACACTAATATCAGCTCTACGGCTTATTTATCTATCACAATTCATCTAATATGACATAATAAACAATATAAATAACATAAAACCTGATATACACTCTAGAATGAATAAAATATGTGTGTCATTACGAATGTGGTGGCGGGGGAGGACGGTGGTGGCGGGCATACTCGGTCCAGCTATGAAAACATCTTCCTATTCTTTCCTCCTTCAGACGCATTAGTATAAGAGAAAACGGAGTTTGTAATGCTAACTGCATTAGATCACTTCTTTCCAGTCGCTTCAAGGAGTGAACAGAAATCATTCCTGTCCAGGCTGGCTGGTAACAGCAGCAACAACAACAACAACTGGTTTGTTTACAAAACTCCTGAACCTTCTACACACTCATTCTCTCTCGTTTATTCATTTAATCTTGTTTACTCACCTCTCACTCTACATTAAGACTGCCTCTTACCACCACTGCCTCTCACCACCACTGCCTCTCATCACCACTGCCTCTCACCACCACTGCCTCTCACCACCACTGCCTCTCATCAACACTGCCTCTCACCACCACTGCCTCTCACCACCACTGCCTCTCATCACCACTGCCTCTCATCAACACTGCCTCTCATCACCACTGCCTCTCACCACCACTGCCTCTCATCACCACTGCCTCTCACCACTTTGCTATGATTTCTTTCTTTAATTCTATGGTGTTCCTCACTTTCTTTACCAAAGGACTGACACTACGAGCTATCTTTGGGCCCGTGGTGGCTTACTTAGCAGTCACACACAATAATCAAGGGCCAAAAACAATGGATTGATAAGAAATGTTTTGTATGAACTCGCAGGATAATGTTCACTCAACCAGAAACAATGCTACACTGCCTGAGAATGTGCGTGGGAGGCGGGCTTGCGGGCTTTGTATGTGCGCTGGGCACTGGACAGGGTTCCGTACCATGAACGAAAATGGAGGTAATCACCGAAAACGGAGGTAAAATTTCCCCGAAAAAACTGCATGAAAACTGAAACACACGAAAACGGAGGGTTGACTGTACAGTGGACCCTCAGTTTTCATTGAAAATTCATTCCAGAATGCTGTTTGAGTGCCATTACCGAACGAATTTGTTCCCATAAGGACAAATGTAAATTAGATTAGTCGTTTCAGACCCCCAAAAATACACTTACAAAAGGTCTTACAAAAATACACTTATATAATTGTTCGAGTTTGAAGGTGAACGAAAACCGAGGGTCCACTGTATTAAGTTATTCTGCATGTGTATTTTGTTCATCATAATTTAATATGGAACTTCGCTTTTGTTTCACCTTCCAGGATTAATATTTTCCAAAGTATTTTTTATATAGATGTACACCAGGACCCAGTTTTCTTTTCTGTGATATGTTCAATTTTGGTGTTTCAGAAGTTCCTGTTCAACAGCGCCAAGATCCGTAGTGGCGTCCTTGTGGATAAAGCTCGAGAATTATTCCAGTCTGACAACAACACCCAGAGTCAGAATGGTAAGGACCTGGAAGCTGAGAAACCTTCTACAACTGCATCGCAGAACAATGATAACCCTGAACCCTCTACAGTAGATTGCAATGGCAACAGCAAGCTAAACAAAAGAGAGAAAAAGACGGAAAGGCAAAAAAAGCAGAAAAAGAAACAAAAAAAGATAAATCTGTAGAGAGTACCGAGGAAGCAAGTAAACCACCTAAAAAGGAAATCCGAGGAAGATGAAGCTTTGGAAGAAGGAGAAGACATAAAAAGAAAATGGCAACGGAGTCAGCATCTGCAGATAATGATGAAAATGAGGTTTCCATGCCCAGGGAAGATCACATTCAAAATGGAGATGATGAAATTTCTAATAAACTAGAGAGTATAGCAAAGCCTTCAGGTGTTTACAAGCGGAAGATGGCAATCTCTCAGGTATTGGAAGATGCCCCAGAAAAGGCCATGAAAATCACCAAATTGCAGAGGAAAGTACTGTCTATTATACAGCCATTAGTGACACAACTCGTGGGAAATCGGAAAATTAAGAAGTTAGCTGTTATACTGAAAAAATATTGGAAACAAGAAATGACAAAAATGTAGTTTGTAACGATCGAGTGAAGCCAAGGACTCTGAATTACAGCATTGTTTTGATGTTTTTATAATGAAATGCATAATATTACTCTGACTAAAACTATACAGTAGTCATTTTAAGAACTACCATCAAGGACATTGCAGTCCTCCTGCAATAGAAAATAACTATTCATTTTCAAAAAACTTATCTAAATTAAACAAGTTAATGTTTTTGAGTCTTCAAATAATGCCTTCAAATTTATAGAAGGCATTATTTGAAGACAATTTGTGAGGCTTTTTTAAGATGAATATATTTTCTTTCAAATATGGTAATGTATTTTTTTTTCATAATCCTTAAAACTTTACAAGGTTTCACACTTAATAATTTGGGTAGGGTCACAACCACTCCTGGGCAAATGAGTATGTCCATATATACCATAAGGTATATATAAGTTTTTGATCATATACATATCTGCTACATAAAGGATCCAGGGATGGCTACCCCCTTCCCTGATACCTGGAGTCTACCTGGAGAGAATTTCAGGGGTCAACGCCTCCGCGGCCCGGTCCGTGACCAGGCCTCCTGTTGGACCAGAGCCTGATCAACCAAGCTGTTACTGCTGGCCGCACGCAGTCCAACGTACGAACCACAGCCCGGCTGGTCAGGTACCGACTTTAGGTGCCTGTCCAGTGCCTGCTTGAAGACAGCCAGGGGTTTGTTGGTAATCCCCCTGATGTATGCTGGGAGGCAGTTGAACAATCTTGGGCCCCTGACACTTATTGTGTTGTCCCTCAACGTGCTAGTGGCACCCCTGGTCTTCATTGGGGGGATGTTACATCGCCTGCCGAGTCTTTTGCTTTCGTAGGGAGTGATTTTTGTGTGCAAGTTTGGTACTAAGCCCTCGAGAATTTTCCATGTGTATATAATAATGTATCTCTCCCGCCTGCGTTCTAGAGAGTACAGGTTTAGGAACTTCAAGCGTTCCCAGTAGTTGAGGTGGTTTATCGCACTTATGAGTGCGGTGAAGGTTCTCTGCACATTTTCAAGGTCAGCAATTTCACCCGCCTTGAAAGGTGCCGTTAGTGTGCAGCAATATTCTAGCCTAGATAGAACAAGCGATCTGTAAAGTGTCAACATGGGCTTGACATCCCTGGTTTTGAAGGTTCTCATTATCCATCCTGTCATTTTTCGAGCAGATGCAATTGCTACTTTGTTATGGTCCTTGAAGGTGAGATCCTCTGACATGATCACTCCCAGGTCTTTGACATTAGTTTTTCGCTCTATTGTGTGGTTGGAATTAGTTTTGTACTCCAAAGAGATTTTAATTTCTTCACGTTTTCCGTATCTGAGTAATTGAAATTTCTCATCAATGAACTTCATATTTTTTTTCTGCAGCCCATTTAAAGATTTGGTTTATGTCTGCTTGGAGTCTAGCCGTGTCTTCAACGGTGGACACTGTCATACAGATTCGGGTGTCATCTGCAAAGGAAGACACAGCACTGGCTTATATCCCTGTCAATATCTGATATGAGGATGAGGAATAGGATGGGAGCAAGTACTGTGCCTTGTGGAACAGAGCTTTTCTGGTATTAGACAAAATTTCGTAAATTTGAAGGGAAATTTTACAAGAATAAGAATTTCCTTTTAACACACTGGCCAACTTCCACCAAGGTAGGGTGACCTGAAAATGAAGAAGCTCTTTCACTATGTCTCACTCAATCACCGTCTTGCCAGAGGCGCGTCGACATCACAGCTCTGATGACCCTTCAGACTTCAATATCCCCACCCTTCCCTCAGAGTGCAAGCATTGCTTCCCACCTCCAGCACTCAGGTCTGGCTAGCCGGTTTCCCTGAATCTCATAATAAACTAACCCAAAAATTTGGAATGGAAAGTAAATTACATTACAGGTTCATTCTGGGCCATTGTTTAGATGCGAGTGAAAAAGAAATGGGAAGAGAGCAAATAATTTAGGTCTGGACAGAAAGATGAGTCAGTTAAGATAAGAAGTCACACATTTTTAAGAAAAAAGCATTTTACAATGTATTTTACTGGTAGTAGTAAGCATCTACAGAAACAAAATTGGAGCCAAAATTCAGAGATGTTGTGTATAAGGACCACTTCAACAAGACGGTATCTGTGAAGGCTTGGCAGGGGTAACTAATTTTGGAAAATAATCAGCTGTTGTATGACATTGGCCACTAAAATGACAAAACTGGTTCAGCCATGGTATTGCAACTTGTTTTGATGCTAAGGTACATTTTTACTTTAATTTTTAAGCTTATTTCTCATATTTGTTATTCATTTTAGATTGCTCACAAAACCAAATCAGTTATAAAATACAATGATACAAATAAATGGGTCAGTACATAAAGGCATAAGAGATTACCTGTTTAAATAGAGGATCTACCAAGTGAACTATAAAATAAGGTACAGTACCAGATAATCACGTCTACGTTTTAGTGAACAATGTTTTCTTTAGAGGGTAGGCTGGGTATCAAGGTTTTGCAGTCATGTTACTAAATTGGCTAATTTAGTAGTCACTCATATTAAAGACGACTTCATGTGAACATTTATTTATAACGTGTAATAAACTCGTGATTTACTGTCCGTCATGTGATGAACTGCATCTTTACACCAGAAAGAATTTGAAAACCTACATAAGCCTTGGTACGTGTCAATATTTTGTTGTAAAAAATATATACAGCATTTTTAATGATAGATAAATATGCTTCAGGGAAAAATATTAGGATTTCATCTTGAAGCCGTTTGAATATTCCACTTCTACCACCCCATCTTTTATATTTTCACAAATAAGGTACATTTATTATGTAATATGGCACATAAAGCTTGAAAGATAGAGATGGAATATACTGTACATAAAGTTTGAGAGATACATTACAAGTACAGTACATAGTTCTAGTGCACTTACCCAGAATACAACAGACATTACTTCTCTGAACTGTAGCATTGAGCTGCTGGAACAGAAAACTAGCTGTCCTGGGATGCTTAGTTACCCTGGAGTATACCTGGAGAGGGTTTCAGGAGTCACAGCCCCCGCGGTGTGGTCTGTGACCAGGCCTCGCAGTGGATCAGGGCCTGATCAGCCAGGCTTTTAATGTTAGCTTCACGCAAACTGACGTACAAACCACAGCCCAGCTGGTCAGGTACTGACTTTGGGTGCCTGTCTAGCACCTTCTTGAAGACAACCAGGGGTTTAACGAGTCTTTTTGCCCGGCTCCTCGAGGAACTTGGATACGTACACACTTTCTCGAGGGGCCGAGGGTATCTGAACCTGTAGAAACAAACATATGATGGGAAAGTTCACCATATTTTCTAGACTTTTGTGACTGAAACAGAGAGTTGCCCTTCCTTCCTCCCTGCTGCATTGGAGTGTACATTTTGTTTTGTATAGCTATTTTGTATTTCTGTTGATTGCACTTTTCTGGATCCATCTATAATAGATTTGTGGTTAATACTGTAATATGTACCTTATTCTGATATGAATGCAATTCTTATTTTCTTTGAGATTTTAGATAAAGTTTTGTGGAATAGACAATTGTACTATAATGATTTGGTTAATGCTGAGGTTATTCAGCCTTTCTTTTTAATTACTACATAAGGAAAAGTAGTTATGTATTTATTACCCATATACATACACGTATGCAGAATTACGCTTAGACAGTTCAATGTTGATCCTTAGTCATGCAGCTTGAGGCATGATAAAGTTATTTGTTAAAAAGAAATTAAGGTTAAAAAATATCCAGAAATCTGCCTGCATCTTGCAAGTATTGTTGCAGCTGGAGTGGTGACTGATATTTGTATCTGTTAAAAGCTCCGCAGATTACTGCCCCTGCTTGTGGGGGTAAGTGGTGTGTGCTGACCAGTTTTACTGGTTAGTTAGTTTGATATCTTTATTATGCAGCCCATACCCATCCTGTGGGCGGTAGTCACCCCATACCCATCCTGTGGGCGGTAGTCAAAAGATTACAGAGGTACATAATGGGTCCAGGGACTGGACCCCAAAGTTTTGATAGCTGAGCAAGTTACAAAGGTAATGAACTCACAAGTTACAAAGGTAATGAACTCACAAGTTACAAAGGTAATGAATCATATAAGTAAATTTACTTACTTGTTTATACATGGTTACAATCATGAACAAATTATAAAGTAATGAACAATTCACTAGTCTACACCCAGTCACAACTGTAATGAGTTCTTGGTGCAAATTTTAATTGTTGGGTCACACACACACACACATACATATACACATACATATACACACACACACATACACACATACGGGAAGTGGAATAGCTTGGGAAGCGATGTAGTGGAGGCAGGTTCCATACACAGCTTTAAGAAGAGGTATGATAAAGCTCATGGCGCAGGGAGAGTGACTCAGTAGCGGCCAGTGAAGAGGCGGGGCCAGGAGCTATGTCTCGACCCCTGCAACCACAACTAGGTGAGTACACACACACACACACACACACCCTCCCCCTCTCCCTCTCCCTCTATCTCTCTTTTTCCCCCTTCCCCTCTGTCTCCCTCCCTCTCCATCTCTCTGTCTCCCTCTCCTCCCACACTTGACTAATCTCTATACCCCTATCTCGCTAACTCTCTCCCTCGCTCACTCCCTCCCTCTCCCTCCCTCTCTCTCCCTATCCCTCCCTCTCTCCCTTCCCTCTATCTCTCTCTCTTCCCTCTATCTCTCTCTCTCCCCCTCCCTCTCCCTCTCTCTCCCTATCTCTATCTTTATCTCTCCCTCCCTCTCCCTATCCCTCCCTCTCTCCATTCCTTCTGTCTCTCTCTCTCCCTCCCTCTCCCTCCCTCTCCCTCTCCCTCTCTCCCTATCCCTCCCTCTCTCCCTTCCCTCTATCTCTCTCTCCCTCTCCCCCTCCCTCTCCCTCTCTCTCCCTATCTCTATCTTTATCTCTCCCTCCCTCTCCCTATCCCTCCCTCTCTCCCTTCCTTCTATCTCTCCCTCATCCCCCTCTCTCCCTTCCCTCTTCTCTCTCTCCCTCTCCCCCTCCCTCTCCCTCTCTCTCCTATCTCTCATCTCTCCCTCCCTCTCCCTATCCCTCCCTCTCTCCCTATCCCTCCCTCTCTCCCTTCCCTCTATCTCCATCTCTCTCTCACTCCATCTCTCTTCTCTCTATCTCTCTCCATCTCTCTCTCCCCACCTCTATCTGTTTCCCTTCTCCCTCTAGTCCCCTAATCCCTCTCTCTCTCCCCATCTCTCTCTCCCCCAATCTCTCTCTCTCCCCCATCTCTCTCTCCCCATCTCTCTCTCTCCACCTCTCTCTCCCCATCTCTCTCTCCCCATCTCTCTCTCTCCACCTCTCTCTCCCCATCTCTCTCTCCCATCTCTCTCTCCCCATCTCTCTCTCTCCATCTCTCCCCATCTCTCTCTCTCCATCTCTCTCTCCCCATCTCTCTCTCCCCCATCTCTCTCTCCCCATCTCCCTCCCCATCTCTCTCTCCCCATCTCTCTCTCCCCATCTCTCTCCCTCTCCCCATCTCTCTCTCCCCATCCTCTCTCCCTCTCCCCATCTCTCTCTCTCTCCTCCCCATCCCTCTCTCTCTCCATCTCTTCTCTTCTTATCTCTCTTTCTCTACCCTTCCCTCTCCCCCTTCTGCTAGTCCCCAAATCTATCTCTCTCTCTTTCTCTCTCACTCTATTTCCCCACCTCTGCATATCTCTCTTTCCGTACCCTTTCCTTCCCCCTTCTTCCTCTAGTCCCCAAATCTCTCTTTCCGTACCCTTCCCTTCCCCCCTCTCCTAGTCCCCGAATATCTCTCTCTCTCTTCTCTCTCTCTCACTATTTCCCCACCTCTGCATATCTCTCTTTCCGTACCCTTCCCTCCCCCCTTCTCCCTCTAGTCCCCAAATTTTCTCTCTTCTCTCTCTCTCTCTCCCCATCTCTAGCTGTTTCCCTTCTCCCTCTAGTCCCCTAATCCCTCTCTCTTTCTCTACCTCTCCCCTTTCTCTTTCACTCTCCCCCCCCCAAAGAAAAAAAAATGGTGGTAGGGACTCGCAGGACCCAGGGACCAGAGGAGAATGGCCCTGGTAATTACGAATGGATGGAAGAGTAGTACAAAAGGATGGAATAAGAGTGGGAGAGAAAACTAGGAGAGCTTTCTGCAAAAATGGAGAGAGAGCTTTCTGTGAAAATGGAAAAGAGGTTGGAGGAGGAGAAGAAGATTTGGGAGTCACAAGCTGAAGCTGCAGTAGCCAGGATAAGGGGCCTAGAATATGAGGTAAATAGGCTGAAGCAGGTTACAGGGGTAGTGACCAGCAAAGACACAGCATCAAGGGGGCCCATCGGGAAGGAAGGATATATAACTTACGCGTCGGCCGTATCTGCCTACCAAGCAGGGCCAGGGAGCGAAGGGAGGAGGAGGTGGAGAGGGGAATAGGGCAAATGCAGAGGAACGATCATATCGCCAAGAGCTACAGGAAAAAAAAGGGAGAAAATGGCCATGTACAGACAGGAACCTGAGCTGCAGAGGGAAAGGCAATGGGAGGAGGAGAGGGCAAAGGCAGTGTTTATTCATGGGCTGAAGGAGAGAGAGGAAAGGACACACACGGAAAGATGGGAGGCAGAAAGAGAGGAGATTGAGAACATACTCAAAGCAATAGGCGAAGAAGACATGTCCGAGATTGTAAATTTTCAGAGAATAGGGGGGTACTCGAAAGGGAGAAATCAACCACTCAAGCCGATTCTCAGGACAGAAACAGTGCGGGACAGAATCCTCCAAGAGAAACCACGATTGAAGGGAACTGAAGACTACAAGAGGGTGTTCCTGGACTGAGACAGAACAAAAACAGAACGACAGCAACTGAGGGAGAGGGCACAAAGGCGAAAGGAGCAGGGAGAGAGAAGGACAGAATCAGTAGAGGACAACCAGAGCAGGGCAGAGCAACAAGAGGAAGCACACACAGAACCATCCCCAACACCCAATAACCAAGCACACTATCCCAACACAAACTACAACCCACACTTCCAGCCCCCATCCAACACTCCACTATAGAATCCCACAGTACACCGCCAGGTCCCCCACCCCCACAGACCCCCCAAAACACTGTTAGAGAGGAAACTGAAGATATGGTACACCAATGCTGATGGAATAAATAAGTGGGAGAAGTGGCACTAAAGAGTCAAAGAGGCATCACCGGACATAATAGCTCTCACAGAAACCAAGCTCACAGGTATGATAACATGCCATCTTTCCAATGGGATACCAGATCCTGAGGAAAGACAGAGGGGGTGGAGGAGTGGCACTGCTGATCAAAAACCAATGGGATTTTGACGAGCTGGAGAGAGGAGACAGAGAAGCTGGGGATTACATAGTAGGAATGCTACAGTCTGGAGGTCCCAAGGTGGTAATTGCAGTGATGTATAACCCACCACAGAACAGCAGGAGGCCAAGGCAAGAGTATGATGAGAGTAATAGAGCGATGATTGACACACTGACCGAAGTGGCCAGAAGGGCTCCAGCGAGCAGGGCGAAGCTACTGATCATGGGTGACTTCAATCATAAGGAAATCGATTGGGAGAACTTAGAGCCACATGGGGGCCAAGAAACGTGGAGGTCTAAGATGCTGGAGGTGTACTGGAAAATCTCATGTACTAACACGTAAGGGACACTACCAGAGAGAGAGAGGAGAGGACGAAGTAGCGAGACTGGACCTAGTATTCACCCTGAGTAGTGCAGATATTGAGGACATAACACATGAAAGCCCCCTTGGGGCCAGTGATCATATGGTTCTAAGCTTCGAATACATAGTAGAGTTACAAGTGGAGAGCGAAGCAGGAAGGGCTGCACGAATGAAGCCAAACTACAAGAAAGGTGACTACTTGGGCATGAAGAACTTCCTGTACGGAGTTCAGTGGGACAGAGAGCTGGCAGGGAAGTCAGTAGACGTGATGATGGAATATATGACAACAATTTGCAAGGAAGCTGAGGAGAGGTTTATACCCAAGGATAACGGGAGAAGCGAAAAAGCCAGGATGAGCCCACCCAAAAGGGGCAGGAAGCCAAAACAAAGTGGGGCCAGGGAAAAGGAAGAGGTACAGAAGGCAAAGAACCCAGGAGAAAAAGGGGAGAGCAGTCATAAAGCCAGAAAGATTATGCACAGGTAAAAAGGGAAACCCCGAAGAAAAGAAACGAAAAATGACTTTTGCGGGAAACCCAAAAACCCCCAAAAAGGCTGTACAGCCACATAAAGGGGAAAGAAACAAGAGTCAAGGAACAGGTGATCAGGCTGGGGAAAGGGAAAGGGGGGGGCCCAAGAAATGACCCAAAGGTGTGAGGAGCTCAACAGAGATTCAAAGAGGTGTTCACAGAGGAGATAGAAGGGCCCCCCAGAAAGGCAGAGGGAGGGTACACCTAATGCTGGCCCAAAAAAACACACAAACTGAGGAGGAAGTGAAGAGGCTACTAAAAAGCGGGATACCTCAAAGGGAGGGGGGCGGATAACATCTCTCCATGGGTCCTGAAGAGGGAGCAGAGGGGGCTATGTGTCCCTAACAACGATTTTTTTCAAAAATCATCGAAACAGGGCAACCCAAACCCGAGGATGGGGAAAACACAAAAGTTCCCCAAATTTTTAAAAAAGGGGACAGGAACGGGAAAACACTAAATTACAAAACCAGTGTCACTGAATGTATAGTATGCAAAAGGGGGTGGGGAAGATAGTCAGGGGGAAGAGGGGGGAGCACCTAGAAAGGAAAGGGGCTTATCAACGACGACCTCTTTAAGGGGGCTCCTTGACAGGTAAAAAAAAGGGATCGGTCTGAGGGAATTTGGGCCTTTTGGGCTTCTTCCTTAATAACCCCATCCCCAATTCCCCCTTTCCCCTTTTCCCCTCTTCCCCAAACCTCCCTTTTCCCCTTTTCCCCCTCCCCCCCCTCCTCATCCCTTTTATTTCCTTCCCCTTTTTCCCGGGAGCTTTTCCACAGG